>SNQJ01S0222921.1:0-14908 GCA_010110895.2 Picea sitchensis
CTAGACCTTTTTGTATTCCCCAGCCAATAATTTTTTCATTCTCCTTTGATCTGTCCTGGAGCTGCATTATTTCCCGATCCTTTTGCTCTATCATAGTGATTAGATTTCCTACAGAGTACATGTTGGCTGATGCTATAGCCCCCATGGTTCCTGCTAACTCTGTAGCAAATTCTCCTTCATTTAATTTCTTTCCATCAATGATAATTTTATGTTTTTTGACCGTTCTTTCTCCTACAGGATGTAATTCCTGTTTCAAGACAACTCTTCATTTTTTACTGAAAAAATAGTCGGATGTAGGAATTTCATCTCTGGTGATAGGCTCTAAATCACTTACATATAAAACTCCCTCATGAGGGATTCCAAAAGTTGACTGAAGTGGAGTCAATGCTGTAATAGGACTACCAAGTTCCTGTGAAGCTGTTCCCCCAACCTTTTCTGGAATATCATCAAGGTCTATTGGGTTTGTTTCTATTTCTTTTCCCTTTTCTATTCGTGTTTCTTTGGTCTAAGAATCCTCTGTATTCTGAGGGGGTATTTCAGACTCTTTCAATTTATCTTTGTCACTTGCATTATACTGAATAATGGTTTCAAACCCTGGAGGAATTGTTTCTTGCTCTTGTGCTAGCATTTCACCTTGTAAGATCTTTGGCAGACATTGCCTTCTATTTCTTTGAAAAGATGCAAACCCCACCTGTGCATCAGGTGACAAGGTTTTCATTCTGCTCTGAACTTCCTCATAAGATTTAGTATTTCTAAAAACATCATCATAAACTGAGACTTCATGTTCATATGCTTTAAAACCACATTGTGTGAAGTACCGACTGATTATCTGATATGGGTCATGTTTCCTGAGCTCTATATTTACTAACTTTACTTTGTCCATTGATTCGACTTCTGCCTTAGAATGGCCTATGTTTAATAAAACAAATTTTCCTAGATAAACAAGAAAAGATGGCCACACCTTTTTCTGTTGAGCTTTTAATTCTATCCCAATACCACCGTTTACCAACTGGTAAGCCACTTCTCTGCATATCAACCGGTCTGGTAAAATTTTTGGGAGCGCATGAGGCGGAATGGAACATCCATAAACCCTCACATAGGAAAAATTTTCCTCGATGAACCAGTCAACGACTGTTTTGAGATTTTCTATGATGGTATTAGAAATGTGAGGGGGCTCGCATCCCAGGAATAATTTGTGCAGAGGGATCATAACATAATGACAAACCTCATAAAAAACATTTTTTGCATTTTCTTCCCAGAGAGCTGAATGGTATTTATGCACGGGCTCTGTACAAGACACATTCCAATTCCAATTCATAAGTGGGAAAGGGGTCATAAATAAAATGGCATCCATTATATAGGCTGACATGTAAAAAGACACTAGTTGTCCTTTTGACCTAGCTGTCTTGTAATTGATAACCTCTGATGCAAGGTTATCTGATATAATTTTGTGCCAATTGAAGATGCGTCCCTCTGAAACTTCCTCTAGGAAAGGTGTCCAGTCTGCATTAAAATGAAAAGGATCCTTTCTCCCAAACAATCTACATAACATCATTGCTAAATACACCATATATTCATATAAGGAAGCCATGGCGTAAATTCCATGCTCATTAGCCCTAAACTTGTTTTCATCTCTGGCCCATCCTCTTATCATGTCAGGGTATGTTTGGCCACCTTCAACACACTCTTTTCTTTGAAATGAAGCTACAAACTCAGTATTATAAGTGTGTCTATAATTGGGCGAGAGCTTATACATTACTTGGATATGTTCAGGTCTGAATGAGCCGATGACAGCTCCTTGTTCGTTCAGAATGCTTCTGGTCGGAACGTCTACTTTATCCAGTGCCCAGGTGATCATATCAGTATATGAAACAAGTCTCGAGCGCGCAACAACCTTATGAAGCTCAGTCTTGGCGATATCTCGGAGATGGTTATCTGCACCAGTGTCCGCATATTTAAGTTCATCCTCCATTTTTTCTGCAATTGCAGCCCATGATTTGACGGAGTGTACTACCCCAGATGCAGTAGTATCGGAAATAATATCGCCTTCTGGTTGTTCTTCAGTTTTCTTTGAAGCCTTTTTGGGCGCCATAGCTCTGTGTTCGCTTGAATACCTGTAACAGAGCGAAATTTAGCTTTGAAATGATAATGTAAACGTTTCAAAATTTACTTCGAATATATCATAAAATCATCGAGATTTGTACCTCTGTTATGAAATTAATGCGAAAGATATCCCCGAAGATATTCATTTAATATTTGTACTTGAGCTTTCCCGATATTTTCAAATATAATAGAAACTTAACAAATTGAATAATTGTTGTATTAAATATCTTTTATCAAAAGTTTAAACCTTAAACCTTGTTTCTAAGAATGATTAATTAGCATTAATCTTGGTTTAAATTTGAAAAAATTCTTATCGGAGTTTCGGAACTTTTGATGTCAAAGAAACAAGTCATCGAAGAATCCTGATAGCCAAGATCACGATGTATTATTTAAGTTTAAATCTTTTTATTACCTTAATTAATCCAGCTTAATTAAATTTCGGGATTTTATTCGTCGGGAAATCGGGGATCGGGAGATCGGGAAATTCAATGTCATGAAAACTGCTGTTCACAAAACCGCGAACCCCGATATCCCGATATGATTATTTGTTATTAATCATGCTTAACAGTAATTAGATTAATCCCAAACCTCGCTTAAGGGTTAACTAAGATCGGGGATCGAGAAATCGGAAAATACGATGACAAATTTCTTTGTTCTCACAAAATCGCGAATGCCGATTTTTGGATGAGATTAACTTAAAGTTTGAACCCTTTTTTAATATGATTTAAGTAAATGATGTTTTTAATTAAGGATTAACGTATCAGGAAATCGGGGATCGGGATTTCGCTATTTAATTTGTGTTGAACATTTGTTCATTCGAAACTCCGAATCCCGATATCCCGATGTAAATTTAAATTCCTTAAGTTTCAAATCAAAGTCCGTTTTAAAAGATTATTTGAAAAAGTGTTTGGAACATATGTTCATTTAGATTTTAATCATTCATTATCCAAAAATGAACCATAAAGGCATCGCGAATTCATTGGAGATGAAATTTTTTGCTTTAGGAAATTTATAAAATGCAAAAACTCAAAGATACGATTTTTTTTTTATCCAACAGGTCAAAAATTCGAAGTCTGTTTCAACAATGGGAGAGTTCTCCTCATTTACATTTTACACTTTTTCGGGATAATGAGACTAAACCTAGAAAAAGGCCGTGAGTCCATAGTTAAGCTCTTTTCAGAATCCTTAAAATTGAAAAGATTGTTGAGTGATCTTGTCTCAATCAAATTGTTTAAAATGGTATTGAAGAGATGTCTTTTTGGTACAAGTTTAACCCTTTTTAGAACCAACTAGACTAATTGAGAAAAATGAACTCCTTGGAGTCTTCTTTTAGCATTTTTTCAGACTTTCTAAATGTGAAAAAACCACCGAGCTTACCTTCTCTGAGCTCGTAAAAATTCACATGGAAGGAGTCTTGTTGTGTCATGCTTAATCATATTGTGGGTCTCATATTTGCGTCTTTGGCCTAATGCCGACTCCATGTTGCTCTCAACTGAACCTTTAAAGCATTCATTATATGCAAGCCTTGCAACATTTTTTGCCTTTGCAATTTGACACATTGACCCATGGAGGAATTTTCCTTGAGTGTCCTTATCCTGCACATGTATCCTTGCCTTGAGAATCAATATGTTCTATGCGTTTGGAACCAATTTGCTTCCTCGCAACACTCGTTCCTCCTTTGTAATGTATAATTATTTAATTCTTTTTCAAGCTCGTTAAAAATTTGAAAAATAAAAAAAAATCAAATGTTCCAAAAAGAGGGGACGAGATATATCATTTCTTTTTTAGGAAGCAAGATAGTCTCCCTTGGATGAAACACATCCTTTCATTTGTTCACCAAGCATTGAGATGTAGTATGACCTTAGGAAGTTGTTCTCGCTACATAGAGTTGTGTCCTCCTTTGTTTGGTTACTCTTCCAAACATATGGAGAGTTTGCAGTGCCTCGTACATCACAAACTTATGTCAATATTACGCTGCCCGAGTCTGATAATCTTTCGTGCTTTTGTCCAAGGGAAATTTTATCCAACCCGAGTCGGCCATTCTGCAGCTTGTCTCTTGAATTTCATGAGTTGGCCATCCTGTAAGTCCAATCAAGTACAGATTCAAAATTGACGAAGTTCTATGCCTGATGATCACGATCCTCCAGTATTTCCCCGACAATGTGTCGAAGACCTCAGAGTAGTGATTCTTACACTCCTGTTGTACTCCTACCTGAGTAGTTGAAGATATTGAAGTTTTTGCTAGTGCTATGAAGTCCTCATATCGAGCCACATGAAATGATGCTTCTTGAAGATGCATATTATATTGTACTTGAATATCATTGATTGATTTTGAGATGTATATCTATTGTGTATTACTCATGGCTACACTTTATATAGACATTTTTATTACGTGGAACTGCAGTGTACTTGATTGGAAACCATGATTAGTTAATCCCAAGCATGGGTCTGCCTTCCTCAGAGAGATTATTATTTTTTTGCAGATAGCAACCTCCAGAACGCTGGTCCCAGGCTCAAGCGACTCTGTTCCTTCCCACTAGTAAAGATATTGCAATTTATTTCAACCATCAATTATTGGAAGATTGGTTGTTGTCATTGATGTCAACCCTAGCCATTGGATTTTGGACCCCACAGTTGATCAAAGTAGATAGACATGAAGGAAATTACAAATTCAGATACAACACCCATGGATGGATAGTATAATTCATGCTGCTTCTGGTGGTATGTGGTATGTAACGTGGATCCTCACGATTGAGGAGAAATGAATTTTTGAAGATGACAATGTGAATTGAAGTAGAAATTACATGTCGGCCCTAATGTTAAAAGGAAGTGACATAAAGGGTATAAATGCATCTCATTATACATTAATTTTTCAACAAACACAAGTTTATTAATTAACAAGGAGATATAATTCGAATTTATGAGGAAATATGAAGTAAAGAAGGTCGAATTTCAAGGGAGGATGAAGTATTTTGGTGATGTGTTCTAAGGTATGTTATTTACAGGTCATCTTACCATTTTCGCTATAACTTTTTTATAGAATGATTCATATGGTTAAATTTGGAGGCTATTGAGAAGACATATCTAAGTACATGTGGTAAAATTTTTATCTCTTTATTCGCTATAATTTTGGAGATACATTGTGGAAGATAGGGTTTTTGACTAGTCCTGAAGCTAATCATAAACAAGTTTTCCGGGTAAAACAATCATAACGTCTTCATAGAGAATCCAAATGAAGTGAGACCAATTTATTTGGAAAGAGTACATGATTTAGTTTCTTGTGTACAAATTTTAGAATTTGATGTTAAATACTGAGCACGGGGCATTCTGTACAAGTTCGCTCTCCTGAATAAACTAGAATTGAATAAGTTCTACCATTTTCTCTATAACTCCTTTTCTGGGAGGATTCAAGAAGTGAAACTTGGAGAAGTTTCAGAGAATACATTGAGTAATATTATCTACAATATAAGATCATTCCAAGAATTGAATAATTGCAGAATTTGAAGAAGTATCAGGAAGCATTATCAGGTTCTATGTGATGGTTGGTTGATGGTAATAATTTAATGTAAAGTTTTATTATCTCTCATATATTCTTGGGTGGAAGGAAGGGGAAAGGATGGAGAGGTCAAACCTCTCTTGATATTGGAGGATTGTATCTTCCTTTTGGAGGTTTATCCCTCCTTTTATATTTGGAATTTGTAGCTACCTTTGGAAGTCATTACTTCCTTTGAACAATAATACAAGATTACTTCTTATATACTGTGCATGGTGGATCGGTGTATCTCTTATACTATTCTTAATTGTTAATTGGATATTATTCATTGTTGATTGGATATAAATTGAATAAATTATTTGATTGAAGTAAAAGTTCAAAAATACTAATTGCTCTAAATATTGATTCACCCCCCTCTCAATATTTCCAACAATTGGTTTCAGAGCAGGTTGTCTTCAATACAGTTTAACCACTGGAAGGAAGATCCTAAGAAGAAATGTAAGACAACATTCCAAATGGGATTCCACCATTTGATGGAAGAAATTTTGAAAACTGGAGTAACAGAATGGAAACTTATTTTAAATCTCTTGGGGCAGATGTTTGGTTCTCAGTTGTTTCAGGATATAAGGCTTTGAAGAAATCAAAGACTGCAGCTCCGAAGGAAGCAATAAGGAGAAACAAATTGGCAATGGATACTATCCTTGATGGATTGATTGATTCAGTAAAATCCAAGGTGGGATCATGTGCATCAACAAAGGAGATTTGGGATAAGCTACAAGATATTTATGCAAAGCCAAAAGCAAAAGAAGTTGAAGCAAGTTGCAACTCACATGTCGAAGAAATTCTTAGAGGTGCGTTCTTTTGTTTTATATATGAAGGAGCAGGACATCTTGAACATGAATGCCCTTATCCCAAAATTGAAAGAGATGATACTAATGAATAATAATGCAATTCTGAAATAGAAGAAGAAAAAATCGTTCAACAAGAATATGAGAATTTTGAAAAATTGATTCATGTTGAGATTGAAAATAGCAAGCTCAAAAACACGCATAGAAAACTAAGAAGTGAATTGGGTAGTTGTGAAAATACAATTAAAATATTGAAGAAACAATTAGAAGACTTTGAGAAAATAAGAAAAGAAACCATTTCCTTGAAGACTCTACTCGAAGAAGCAAGAAGAATAGAAGAAGTAAGAAATGTCCAGATGATGAAGAAAGAAGAAGATTGTGAGAAACTTGAATAAGAAGTTGTCTCATTAAGGAAGAGATTAAGAAACTCTCAAGTGCCAAAAGACTTAACACATCTTGGATGGATGGGTGAAACTTCATACAAAGAAGATACAAATGCCAACAAAAATCTTGAAGAAATATCCACACAGTCAGTTGATGAGAAGTGGACCAGGATGCCAGAAAGAAGGAATGATTACAGAAGAGATGAATATCCAAGAAGACATCCTACCTTCAGAAACCAAAAATGATTCACTCAATATAAAGGAAACTACATAAGAGTAGATCATGAACCCAAATGGACAACACCACAAAGAACATCACTTACTCCCAGGTATCAAAATTTATTTCTTGGACATTGTTATACTTGTGGAAATTTTGGACACAAGGAAATCAATTGTAGAATCAATGAAATGAATAACTATGCAAGATACATGAATGGTGCAAATAGTAGATATGGAAATGTTCGCAGACTTTTCAACATAAATTATAATCCATTTGACCCATTAATGGATCAAAATATTGTATGCTACAAGTGCAATAATCTTTGTCACAAAGCACGAGATTGCAGAGAGATGAAGGAAGATAATACTATGCCAAATGTCCATATGGAAATGAGAATATGGAGATGGAAAGAGATTCCTAACAATGAAAATTGTCGAATAACATTGACCGCCGAAGAATGTAAAGAAGAAGATGAATGGTACATAGACAGTGGATGTTCTTCACACATGACCGTGGATCAAGACAAGTTCATCAGCTTGAAGAGAAAAGGTGGCAATGTTGCATTTGGAGATGAATCATTTGCCAAAATACTTGGAAAATCTGTAGTAGAGCTTGGACGCAAAAATGTAAAAGCGAAGAATGTCCTATTGGTTGAAGACTTGAAGCATAATCTCCTCAGTTTTAGTAAAATGTGTGATCAAGGATATACTCTCACGTTTGACTCACGAAGATGCAAAATCAAAGAAGAAGGTTTAGGAAGATTGGTTGCAATTGCAATAAGAATACCAAGTAACATATACATCCTAGACATGAAGAAGAGAGAGAAGACATAAGCCACACAAAAGGATTCTAAGGAAGAAAAAGTCCCAAAGACCAAAAATAAGGATGAAGTATTATTGAGTGCCACATATTCAGGGGGAGCAACCCCAAAGAAGAAGGTCACCTTGAAATTAAGGGGACTAGACCCACCCTTTGCCATTGATGTAAAAGGGGGAGAGAAATTGGGATCATGATGACATGGGGAGCATGAGTTTTGCCATCAATGACAAAGGGGGAGATTGTTGGAAGATTGGTTGTTGTCATTGATGTCAACCCTAGCCATTGGATTTTGGACCCCACAGTTGATCGAAGTAGATAGACATGAAAGAAATTACACATGTAGATACAACACCCATGGATGGATAGTATAATTCATTCCACTTCCGGTGGTATGTGGCACGTCGCGTGGATCCTCACGATTGAGGATAAATGAATTTTTGAAGATGACAATGTGAATTGAAGTAGAAACTACATGTCGAACCTAATGTTAAAAGGAATTAACATAAAGGGTATAAATACATCTCATTATACATTCATTTTTCAACACACACAATTTCATTAATAGAAAATGAGATATAAGTCGAATTTATGAGGAAATATGAAGTAAAGAAGGCCAAATTTCAAGGGAGGATGAACTCTTTGGTGATGTGTTCTAAGGTATGTTATTTACAGGTCATCTTACCATTTTCGCTATAACTTTGTTTCTAGAAAGATTGAGATGGTGAAATTCAGAGGATATTGAGAAGACATATTTAGGTACCTGTGGTAAAAATTTCAGCTATTTATTCAGTACAATTTTGGAGATACACTCTAAGGAAGATAGGGTTTTTGACTAGTCCTGAAGCTAGTCATAAAAATGTGTTCCGGGTAAAACAGTCATAATGTATTCATAGAGAATCCAAATGAAGTGAGACCAATTGCATTGGAAAGCATACGTGTTGTATTTTTCTGTGTACTAATTTCAGAATCTGATGTTAAATATTGAGCGCGGGGAATTCTGTACAAGTTCGCTCTCTTGAATAAACCAAAATTGAATAAGGTCAACCATTTTCTCTATAACTCCTTTTGCTGGAGGATTAAAGGAGTGAAACTTGGAGGAGTTTCAGAGAATACATTGAGTAATATTATCTATAGGATCAGAGTATTCCAATAAGTGGATAATTGCAGAAGTTGAAGAAATCTCGAGAAGCATTATCATGTTCTATGTGATGGTTGGTTGATGGCGATAATTTAATGTAAAGTTTTATTATCTCTCATATATTCTTGGGTGGAAGGAAGGGGCAAGGATGGAGAGGTCAACCCTCTCTTGATATTGGAAGATTGTATATTCCTTTTGGAGGTTTATCCCTACCTTTATATTTGGAAGCTGTAGCTACCTTTGGAAGTCATTACTTCCTTTGAACAATAATACATGATTACTTCTTATATACTGTGCATGGTGTATTGGTATATCTCTTATACTATTCTTCATTGTTCATTGGATAGTCTTCATTGCTTATTGGATATAAATTGAATACATGATCTAATTGAAGTACAAGTTCAAAAATACTAATTTCTCTAAATACTGATTTACCCCCCTCTCAGTATTTCCAACAAGTTTCTCTTCTGACCTCGTACATTAGGGGGCATCTGTTATAGCGCTAAAATTCCCTACCTATGCATACATGGCATTGCCCTTTCTACTTGCACAATTTTCCAAATTACTGCTGAGGATATCTCTTTAATTTTATTTTTTTTGGAGCATGTACGTGCTCTGCTGCACTACTACCCACATACATACGCTAGATTCATACTAGAAAACCTGCATACATATGCTAGCTACATACTAAACAACTCACATTTACCTCCAAAAGTTGCAAAAAATAAAAAGTTGCAAGGAATTCAACGGAGTTTACGAGCTATCGAGGGTTTCTCAACCAATTCACCTGTTGTATCCCATCCCCAAACCGAATAACTATCCTTTTGTCATATAAAAGGAGGTCTTGGGGTCCCATTCCAACATCAAGCATTAGAATAGATAAACTCTGCCAAAATCCCTTCCCCGTTTAGCCCAAGCTTTGCACCCCTTTATGAGATTTGGCCTCAACATCCCCCCTCCATCCCTCTCCCTATACAATCCCTTCCTTACTTCCAAAGAAGATCAGTCGATTGTGAAAGGTATTACGAGAATGATGCACTTGAAGTAGCAATAAGAGGAGCCCGAACTAGGTTCGCGGAGCGTCTGTGAACAATAAGGTTGTAACTATTTGTAATATTCACATCTGAATACAAGAATTATGTTTCTGTCCCAAATATTGTGTTTTTTGTGCTTATTTGAGTAATGCATTTCACATTTGTATCTGAACCCTAACAATGATAAGTAGAGATAGAATATCTTGTAGCTTTGTTGTTTAAATTTTTTCTAGTCAGCTAGACCAATAGTCTAAGAAACTACAAAGGAAAATGAGGTCTACACTAGCTGAAAGGACCTAAGGTACACCCTCTTTTCCTTCTCTTATCTTTCAAGGTCATATTGTTTAGGGTGGTTTAGAAATAGGATTGTATTTTAAGGGAGATCAATGCTCTACCTATACTGTGACCCAGTATAGTAATAGGGCGATTGTCCCCACTAACAACGAATCCACTTAAAGGATGTTCCCCTTCGACCCTTGATGAGATTTTCTTCAAGCTCATCTGGTGATTCCACCATCCTAGAATCCACCTTCCCTTAATACTTTTCCCTTGGGGAGATTCAATACTTCTAAGGATTATCGAAAAAGGCCTCCTTTTAAATCTCCTGTTGTCAAAACCCTTTTTCAAGGTACCATTCATCTTGCTCCAATGGATCACCCTTGGGTAAAAGACCTCTACAAACCCTTGAACATGGACACTATCCCTAGATATCCCAATGCCATTCCAAAGGAGTCTCACAAATGGTTTCCAAATTTCTCAGGAAATAATGTGATCATAGCCGACGATCATCTCTATGCCATGGGCCAAGATATGGAAAACGCAGAAGTAGAACATGAAGATGTAGAAATGAGGTTTCTAGCTTCATCATTGACTGAAGATTCCTAAATATAGTTCAAGGGCCTTCCTGATAACCATGTAGCATCTTATGAAGATTTCTCTAAGTTGTTCAAGAATAGATGGACAACAAAGAAGGACAACGTGATGCTTGCAACTTAGTTCAATCAGATAAAGAAGAAGGAGAATGCGATAGTAAGTGAATTTGACAACATGTTTGACAGATTGTACAACCAAATCCTAAAGGATTTGTGTCCACTAGAAGCAACTTTTCATCTCCTTTATATGAATGCTTTTGATGGGAAATTTCATTTCATCTTAAAGGATAATAAGCCCAAAATTTTGGCACAAGACAAAGAGTATAGTGTAGAGATTGAAGAAAATATTGACCCTTCAAAGTTTGACCCTTCTCAGTATCCTCTTGTTAGGACAGAAGTAAAGACCAAATCTCCCTGTAGAAGTGCGCCAGATCCAATTGTTCTCTTGACACAATAGATAGACCAAATGAGTACTTAGTTTGCCCAAGATCATAATCAGATCATGGGTCACTTGACCAATGTGGAAAGAAATCAGTCTACCCCTAGACCTCAATTCACTATATAGTAGAGAGATGCCACAGGTTGGAGGACAAAACCTCAGTAAGAGGAAAAATCTCTTGACACGTTGAACCCGGTTGGAATGGTCAACTAAAAAGAAATACCATGGTGTTCTCCATGTCAAGAACCTAATTGGGAGGATGAATTTCCCCGATGTGATGAAGATTCCATTGATAGAATGAACTTCATGGACATGATCTGTAACTTCCAAGAAGAAGATATTACTCAAGAAGAAATTGATGAAGTCAGAAAAACAGGATCTAGAGAAAGATGACTACGAATGTTAAATCAATTAACAGAGGATCATAGAAAGGAATTGAGGAAAAAGGAAATTTGATGTATGCAAGAAGAAATAAGACCTCAATCCTTCCTCCAAAAAATTCCACTCCACTTCATCAAGAAGTGAAATTTCGTTTTCCATCTATAGAGAAGGTGGTCCCACCACCTCCACCTCCAATCAATGAGCTAATTCCAAAGCCAAACTCAACATAAGATGAGATCAAGTTGAACATAGACATGACGATAATTTTTGGGAAGTTAAATATGACAATCCATGTGACATAGATGTGCAAAATTCCTTTTGCAAGGAAGGAAGTC
Source organism: Picea sitchensis (assembly GCA_010110895.2). NCBI lineage: Eukaryota > Viridiplantae > Streptophyta > Pinopsida > Pinales > Pinaceae > Picea > Picea sitchensis. Next base: position 12,066 of record SNQJ01S0222921.1, read on the forward strand.
TTGAAGTTATTGAAAGTACCAACTGAAAAAGAGGATCCTCCAATAATCTTGAACACCATGTATCTTGATCGGCAGAGGGATAATAACCCTCCCTTATATCTCTCTTTGGGAACGCATGGTCTCCATTCAAAAAATTGTATGTTGGAATCTGGAGCCTCAAAAAATGTGATGTCCTTAAAGGTGATGATATCTCGAGGCCCTCAGGTTATAGACATGGAGTACCAAAAGACATATGGCTGACAACGTCCACTTGCACAGACAAAGGTCTGCCTCACCACCACAGATATTAGATTTATCACAATGGTATCCGCCACATCAACTTGCTTCTAGAAGACATTGGGTCTTGCTCCATGAGGTACAATACATGTATTATGGTGAGTTTCATTTCAACATTTGAGTCATTTGAGTGTGTTGCATTTAAAGCTGCTTTTGATTATGTAATTTCTGCTTGGAAGCTATGCTCTTTGCCTTGTTTCACCTTGGTGGTTGACATTGCACCATAGTAAGTGGCCACCCTTAGGGATGGGTTTGCTACTGGGAGGTCCCATTGACAAGTCATCGTGCCATTCTTGATCATGATTGCAATTTTCCACATTTCATCCCCTCACCTCCTTATATTTTGGGATTTTTGGGTGTACTGACCCAAGAAGGGATTGTCCCTCATTTCATGGGAAGAAGGGGATGAAGGCCTAGAGGGAATGTAGTTGGAAAAATATAAAATCCAAACCATAACCTTCTAGATGATTTCCTAGAATATGTCTTGAGAATAATGAAATGTTTCTCCTAAAAATCCAGAGACCTGCAAAAAAAAACACAATAAATAAATGTCCCACTTGTTTAGGGATCTACACAAGTGCATTACAAGCTATACTTTACCCCCATGGAACTCTATGTAGCTATCCCTTCAAGTGACATTGTGATATTTCCCCCCAAGCTATATGTTACCCCATAGGGAGTACCCAGTTGTTCTAGACCTTAATTAATTAATGGTATTAAATGGGTTTGGAAAAAGGATGCATTGAAAATGAAGGTGCAACACACCCTCTACAAAGGCACCCATGAATGAGACACTACAATCCCTTGTATGTCATGAACCCCATGCCCAAAAGTCTTACTCCCATCCACTTCATCTTCTCCACATGGCTTAGAAGGGGGTCTACCTGGGAAACACTCCTTGACTTAGGGAATAATTCACCCAATAGGTCACTTTGTCAACCCTCCCATACCTAAACTTGGAAAGTTGCATAGGGTCTTAAGCAATTGTTTAATTTGATGAGGCCATTTTTGATGCACATTCTTGGGTGACTCTTTTATTGACTTGATTTACTTATCATGATACATTTGACTTGAGATCCTTGGAGGGAATATTCATTGTATTTGCAAGACCTTGCTTGGTGGATAGTTTTGGAGGAACAAGCCTAGCTTAGGATTCTATTACACATAAAAAATACTCACTTTGATAGTGTCGCAAGTGTCGTCATTACAAAGGTCGCAAGTGTCGCATTTTTCTCACATGGTCGCAAGTGTCGCATGTTGCTCCCAAGTGTCGCAAGTGTCAAAGAAAGCATGCTGCCATGATGCCTATGTCGTGCCTATAACGGCATGAGAAGGACACTTGAAACACCTCAAACATTTGATTTGGAAGAGGAGAAATGAGTTAGTATGCTTACAAACCTTTTTCCATCTGAAAGCACCTCAAAAATTGAGTTTTTGGAGGGGAGCGCTCCCCTATACCTCTTCTGGGAGTGCTGGCGCTCCCCTTTACACTATTTGGGAGTGTTATAAAGCTCTTTGGCCCTTCTGTAGGAGCGCTCCTACCCTCAGGAGCGCTGGTGCTCCCCTAATGCCTACTAGGGAGCGCTATAGCCCTCTGAGTGCCCTTTTGAGGGAGTGCTACCTATTTTAGGCAACAATTGAGTTGTTGAGATGAATGGAGGAAGAATATTTTCATTCTTAGAAGGCAATTGAGCTCGAATCCCTAGTCCAACCATGATCTTAGGGCAGATCCTCAACTGAAGGAGGCAAATCCTCAACTTCCCCAAGGATATCTCAAGTGGTTAAAGCCTCTCCAAGGCTCTATAAGAAAGCTTTCTAATGGTGAAAGGGGACTGGAAAGGAGAATAACACCCAACTTATGATCTTATAAGTGGTGCTAGAACAAAGATATTTTGGAGGCAAGAGACCTATGATCTCATAGGGAGAAATCGGTGAAACTATCATCATTCGGATCGTGGATCTTTTGAGCAAGGGGTAGACAAGGAGGACTTGGCGAAACTGCTGCAATTCATCTATGGCTGTAAGTAATGTTTTGTCCTCATTAATATAATTTGCTTGGCCTGTTTCTTTCTAATTCGTGTTCAATCTCACATGAATTTGTCTCTTTAGTAGATAGACCTATTTCGGACTAATCTTAATAGAGTAGGAAGTAGTCGTACTTTGTTTGTCCACAGGGCTTATTGAGGAGCGAAATATTGGAGCTCAACTCGGAGCGTGCAGGGACAAACGCCGGTAAAAGGTACTTATTTTATCCTTCCTTATCACACACTAGTCCACCTAGATCTAAAAGGAATTCAGTGACCATGATAAGCACTTTCTTTCTTAGAGTTAAGAGTCTAGCTCTTTGAGGAGATCTACTTGTCCGCAGGGAGATTTTCCTTCAACAGAAACTGGCGACTCCACTGGGGAGAATCGAATCGAAAATTTTGGTTTTTATTTTTCCTCATAGACCTTATATTACCCTTTGTTGTTTTCTTAGGCCTTGTTCACACCTTTATATCTGATTTCATTTACTGATTGACTCTTCACTCCATCACACTCAGCTTGATTGCAAAAATTCCATTGAA
>SNQJ01S0222922.1:0-10794 GCA_010110895.2 Picea sitchensis
AAGCACGGTAACAACTGATTCACCCCCCCTCTCAGTTGTCCAATAGGAGTGTCTGCTTCCATCGGTTGACTACTCCGTAGAGTAGCATGGGTAGTTGCATGTTATAGCGAGAAACATCCTTGAAGCTCTATTGTATATGAAGCCATGTGCTTCACATTTTTGATATTTCGGTCTTCGAACAATTTTTTTTTTTGTAAACTTTTATCGTTATATATATATGAGGCTCCTACCGACTTACTTGTTTTATGTACAAAAATGTGATTGGATTTTATAAATGTCTCACATTTCTGTCTAACACATAATTAGTCAATTCATATGTTAATGTATTTAGACATCTAGGAATGTGTTGATATTCAATGTAATCGAAATGATGTTTCAAGAGGCGAATTCGTAAATATACCCTTAACAAAGTAGGACTCTAGATAGAATAAACATTACTCAACTGTAGTACCACTAATTGTGAATCCAGTCCTACACTAAGATGGTAGATTCCAAGTGAAACAACGTTGGTCAATAATTCGATGATTGCATTGTATTCCACAATATTGTTGGTTGCACGACCAAGGCATACACCACATAGACTGATCAATTCATCCGTAGGTGCATAGATTTCCCAAGCATCAGATGCTAAGTTTTGAGTACTGCGACTAGCGCCATCAATGAATCCAATGTAAGGTAGTGAAGACACCGACATTTGGAAACCAAGCACAATGCAAGGTGAGCAGTCGAAAGGTGGAACCAAACAACTAAAAAGCACACTAGAGTATAATACACTAAAAATACACAACACTCATGCAAAACTGACTTAAGCATAGTACTTCTTCAAGTAAAGCCCATTTTTGGGTTCACTCAAAGGAACTCCATCATAATCTACCAGATCATAAGCTCCCTTCTCCAACACTCGTTTGACAATATAATGACCCCACCACATGGGATCAAATTTACCGCCCCCTAGAAAATCACGATCTTGCACATAAAGAAGAACTATATCACCTTCAGAAAAAACACATGGCTTGACATATTGGGCTTTGACACGTTTATTTTGAGTTTCAATAACTAAAGCGGCATCATGATGGGTTTCGTCTAATTGCATCAAATACAAAAGACGTTCCTCTTCAACAAAGGTGTTAGGGAGAAGTTCGACGACTATTTTTAAAGATGGTATCTCACATTCAATCGAAAAAACCACTTCGATACAATATACTAATTGGAAATGTGTGAATCCTGTGGCAGACTTAATATATGTATGATAGGCCCATAATGCTGAGAAAAACATCGTGTACCAATTTGTCTTATGAATTCCTACCATCCATCGAAGCATAGTAGTGAGAAATTTGTTAATTGCTTCAACCTAGCCATTGGCCTGTGGATAATAGGGGGTTGAGTTTTCATGGCGAAGACCCAACTTTTCGGTAAGTTCAAACATCATAAAATTTTGAAAATGACTGCCGTGATCGGTAACGATGGCTTGAGGGACACCAAATATAGTAATGATATGATTGAATATGAACAAAGCTACAGTTTTCCTGGTATTATCAAATGTAGGCATCGCCTCAACCCACTTAGTGAAATAGTTAACAACTACAATGATGTATCCATGCCCCCCGGTTAAGTGAGGGTTACATGTCATGAATTCAATTCCCCATTTAGCGAACGAACCAATGAAAACTACAGGGTGAAGAGGAGCAAGATGAGATCGGATCTTGTTATTATAAGTTTGACAAGCGTGGCATTTCTGGATGACAACAATGCAATCCTTCAACAATGAAGGCCAAAAATAACCAGCTCGTAAGATCTTTTGGGCACTGGCATACCCAAACATATGACCGCCACATGATTTAGAGTGACAATCATTCAAAGCTTTCTCAACTTTGTCGTAAGTAAGACATCGTTGAAATATGGAATCAATACCATGACGGTAAAGGGTATCACCAAGGATGATGTATTGACGGGCTTGATACCGTATACAACGACGATCTGTACTAGAAAGATCAGGCTGAAAAGTTTGAGTTTGAAGATATATGATGATATTTTCGTACCATACATCATCATAACTGATCAGAAAGAGGGATTCATCAGGTAATGAATCCTCTCCCACATTTTCTGTCTCAGTAGAGGGAAGGTCACATATGAATTCAGCAAAAACCAAAGACTTATTTTACTTGGCACATTCAAACTCCAAGTCAAACTCCTGGAGAATGACTATCCATTTGGAGTACTTTCCCCCCAACAATTGTTGAGCAAGGATATGTTGCATGGGGTTGCAATCAGAAATAACCTGTGGTTCTGCGTAATAAGATGTAGTGACGAAAACGTTGAACAACTTGAACAACTGCCAAGGCCAGTTTCTCCACATGTAGGTATTTGGTTTCAGTAGTCGTGAGACTCCGAATCAAATAGTATATCACATGTTCGTCGTGTGAATCATCCTCTTGGACTAAAACCATAGCAATGGTAGAGTCTGAAGTAGCTAAGTACAAGAAATAATCTCGGCTATAGTCAGGGGGAAACAATAATGGTGTACGGGTTAAGGCAAGTTTCAAAGCCTCAAAAGATTTGTTTTCAGTATCATCCCATACAAACTCGTAACCCTTCTTGAGGAGCCGAGTGAATCCTTTTGTTAATTCAGCATAATTGGGAATGAATCGAAGTAAAAAGTTTGCCTTCCCTTGCAAACTTTGGAGCTGGCGTAGTGTGGAAGGAGGAGGTAGATTAAGAATAGCCTCAACCTTCAAAGGGTCTACCCGAATCCCATGTATAGACATAATGAAACCAAGAAGTTGATCGGATTCCACACAAAAAACACATTTGTGTGGATTCAAACGTATGTGATAATAACGACAGCGTACGAAAATGGCCCTTAAATGTGCCGGGTGATCTTGACGACGCATGGAATGCATCAGTAGATCGGCAAGATAGGGTTGCACAATGTGCTTAATGTCATGAAAAATGTAAGACATAGTGCGCTGAAAGGTCGCACTAGCATTTTTAAGACCAAAGGGTAATTTCTGGTAGGTGAAGGTTCCCCAAGGACAAATGAAAGTAGTCTTGTGCTGATCCGCTGGTAAAATATTAATTTGATTATAACTAGAGAAACCGTCCATCAAGGAGAAGATTTCACTCCCGACACAATCTTCAATGATCTGGTCAACGAAAGGGGTTGGATAATTTTCCTTAGGAAAATCTTTATTTATATCCCTATAATCTACACAAACATGGATCGTACCTTGTTTCTTATTTACCGGAATAAGATTGGATACCCAATCGGTCAAAACCACAGGATAGACAAAGCCGACTTTAAGAAGTTTTTCAACTTCAATCTTGATAGAAACAACTTTACATGGATGGATTGGGTGAAGTCTCTGTCGAATGAGTTTAGCATCCAGATATGTCTTAATCTTATGCACAACGATATCATGATCAATACCTGTCATTTCTTCATAACTCTAGGCAAAAACGTCACATCATTCTTGAAAAAGGGATTTATAGGTGCGAACCTCATCGGTAGAACATGAGGAACCGATATGAACATTTTCCACAACTCTAGGTTTGATCGATATGTCAAGAGGAACGATAGGTGAAATGTTACTCAAGTTCCCTTCATACAAAACATCGTGTGTTGACTTAGGAACATAAGAAATAACAACAACAGTCGTCAGAGTCGAAATCTATTAGTAACTCTCTATGGTATCACATTTTAGGAAGAGAATAGAATGATGATGCCCATCGTCCCATGGAGTATCTTCCATAGACATGACTGACATGATCATCTCATCAGTAGGAAAGATCATGTGAAATAGATCAGGAGATGTATCACAGAGAGAAGGAGGAGAGGGAGTTGCCAATTGAATAGCTTGATAAGCTAATTCCACCGGACTTAAAGAAATTTTGTCACCGTAACGAAGACAATCACCAGGGTTAGGTACTATCCATGGGTCATATGTCTCAGGGGTTTCACGAACAATGGTGGAGATCATGTTAATTGAGGTGAAAAAAGGAGGAGGTATATTGGGTGGTGGGATTGGGAATGTACCCATCAAGGTTGAATCTTTTAAAAGACCCATGCCGACATTCTCATAATCGGGAGGTGTCTTTGAGATAAAATGGACGTTGCTAGTACATGCATCAGAATTAAAGAAGGCAAGTTGGTCGACAATAACGACCTTTCCTTGGTGCGGGAAACATATCACACAGAAAAGGGTAGATACAACTTCACGCATGGAATCAATCTAGCTACGACCAAGCAAAATATTATAATCAAGAGGTGCATCGAAGACCTCAACCTCTACATTGACCGATTTACCTTCTAACGTAATAGACAATGAAGGAAGAACAATGCAAAGTTTAAAACCTGTACCATTCAAGGAATGATGTGTATTGTGCAACTCAGTAAGGGTAGGAGAGCGAATGGATTTCCAACAAGTAATGAACATAATGCAAGTCGAGGCTCCTTCATCAATAATGGTTTTGCAGATATTCCTTTTTTCTACAACAACTTGGATCTGAAACGCCAATTGATGAGGAAGCCTTGGAATATGCTCTTCCAATTCAAAGATTATCAAATTGGTATCGTTTGGATCAATTCCACCAATAGCCTTTAACAACGCCTTCCATTGAGTAGAACGACTTTGAAGGACTTCGAGAGCCGACATTGTAGAGGGTGCTTGCACAAGGTCTTCTACAATACTGTAGTTTTGGGCATCACGTGCATGAGGATTAAACAAGGAATTTTGAACGACGCCCTTGGGAGCAGGACGAAGAACTATATCGAGAATCGTTCGTTTGAGATGAAGAGGACCATTTGGAGGTGAAGTTGGGGGAGGAATTTGAACCAATGAAGGTGGTATATCATCAAATTTCTCCTTTGACGAAGAATAATCTTTGGCTCGAGTTGCGACTGCAACTTCGTTCTTCTTGGAGTCACCAATACACAAAAGGACATAAGATGAGGTAGAAGTAGAGGGTTGGTCATGAATGACGAATTGGGCCTGTTGTTGAGAAGGAAACAATTATGACAAGACGACATGTGTAGAAGGTTTCCAAGTCCCTTGGAGGAACTTAGTAACCTCAACGCGTCATGGACAATATTTTGTATAATGGTTGTCACAACAAATAAGACAAGGGTAACGAGGTTTACATTTATCTTTCTCATTAGTGGGTTGCGTTTTGGCTTTGTCAGATTGTTGATTGTTGTTTTTGTCCTCCTTATTCTTACCCTTCCCTTTCTTTTTATTTTGATTTTTAACAGTAGGGGTCGATTGAACCAAATCAAACTCATAAGTCTTACCGGAGGAAGGAGTAGGAGTGGGAGTATTTTTTACATTAGAAGCAATAGATTTGAGATTGGTGTGACTGGTGTGTGCATATTGACTCTCAGCATGAAAGGTTCTAATCACACCATCAACAACATGAGAATTTACTGGAGGTGTTGGGTAGTATTCGTGGAAGGATGAGGAGCATCAGGGATCAAATCGTAAAGTGTTTTCGTTTGCGAATAAACGAGATCTAGATACTGAGCACGACCAATCGCCTGCTCTTCAATGACAACACCACCCATGGAAACATCACGAGCAATAGGTCCAATGAGTGATTTGGTAAACCACTCAACCAATAGTTGATCAGGCAAAGGAACTTTGATTAAGCATCTTCTCCTCCTCTACTCATGGATGTGATAAAAAATACGAGTGGAAGAAGATTGTTTAAAAGAACTCAAAATTTTGGTTCCTGTCTTGTATCGAATTGGTAACTGGTAATGTGTTAAAAAGGCCATGGATAAGGTGTTAAATTCATTAAAGAATCCTTGTGGTAACTCGATGTACCATTTGAACCCGTGAGAGTTCATTGGAAAAGTCGTAATCTTATGGAGTCATCCATCAACGAGTTGGAAAAACACCAAAGATGGAAAGTCATGACATGGTTATTTGGGTCTTCTCCTACTTGACCTTCAAACTTAGGAATGTCATTCAAAATCCTAGACAAATCAGATAGATCCAAAGTGGTCAGAAAAGGAAAATGTCTGTTCACTTGAGGGAAATGGTAGTTTTGAGGGGGGAAGTCCTGTAGGTATACCACTAGGACCATAAGCAGTCTGTAGATAATTAGACAGTCCTGACAGATTCTGTTGTGGAGGGTTTTGATTAATATTAGGTATGTTCCCTTGGAAGGAACATTAGATTGAAAATTTTGACCCCAGGTAGGATTTGTAGAACCTGGATACGGTTAACCGAGATTAGGGGGAAAAAAATAATTGACTTGAGGATGTTTCCCCCCAAGCAATTGTTCATTCCCTTGGAAAGGAAGATTCCAAGGTTGATATTGTAACACAGGTATATTTTGTCCATAAACCGAGTTATGGCCTCCAACTTGAGGTTGCCCCCCAATTTGAGGTTGTCACCCAATATGAAGGTTGTCCCCCAACTTGAGGTTGACCTCCAACAAGAATCTGGAAACCAGAAGTGATAGAATGACCGATGACTCCAACTAGATTGGAGCCACTAGGGCTAGGACGATTAGATCCTCCTAAAAAAGGTGGAGGAGGAACGTAAGGCCCCCTGGAGAGAACCTGTGTAGGTGTAGGAACAAATTGGCTAGAAGCATTATACCCAAGAGGAACAAAAAGTCCAGACCCTCCATATGAATTCTGGGTGGGGATAGAAATGGAAGTATTCAAAGCTTTATACCTAGGAGGAAGTGATGGATTTGGTCTAAGTGGAAGTGGTGTTCCAATAGGAGCTTGAGTGATAACCACATTTCTGGTAGAAAACACGGTAGCATGTGGGACCATAGTAGAATGGGCCATCTGGAGAGGAAGAATCAAGTGAGAACCGACCAACAATTGGTTTGAAACCATGGTGACATTACTGGTCGTGCTAGTAAAATGATCTAAAGGTACTGTATATGTAACAAATGTCTCATGCACTTGCGATGCCATAGGTTGATTAGAACTCGTTCCTAGTGCACCAAAAAGATCTTGTACTGTAGAAGGGGTAGAGCTAGGATTACAATTTCCAGTTGTGTGAGCCGAATTTCTAAATGATTCACTTTGAAAAAGTGGATCGTCTACTCCAGATCTTGCATTAGGTCCAGTAGGTACTTCAATATTCTCAGCAACAACAATTTCTCTTGATGAATTCATCCGGAGTAAATGTGCGTATTGTCTAATGCTCAATAATGGGTTTGGGGGAAGTCAGAATGCTTCTAAAGAATATGAAACTATTATGAATCCCTCTAAAGAGTGTGTGCTTCCAACCTCAGAAGTTACTTTGTTATTGACTAGTCCCTCGAGAGAGCCTTCTGGCGAATTACGAAGCAAAGGGAGGTAACCTTCCAAATCTTCCTGGGGTATCCCTTGCATCCTACATGAATGGTGAAGGACGATGTTTGCTGAACCAAGTAAAGAACGAAAAAAATCTATGACCAACTAGAGAAACAATCAACACTCACTAATAAAATCTAGAAATCAAACGAAGCAAACAAACCTTCTTATTCTGAAGTCACTAGTTGGTGATGAAATCCAACATTGCGAAATCAAGACAAGAAGGGGCTGGGATAAAGTGGGTGGAAAATTTATGTTGACGACCTGCTTAACGGACTTACACCTTGGTGCAATATCCCACACATAATCGTGGGTATACCCTCTAAGGAGCCTGAGTGAGTTTGGCCAACATCGATTCCAGGTACCGTGAAGACTTGCCCCTCCACAATCACCTCGTGTAAAGACCCTAAAGAGATAGGCTACTAAGGTCACCAACTACAACAGTGATTCCTGAAGAAACAATTGACAGTCCGATCCACGTGCAAAGGCAGGGTATCTAGCCTGAAATCAACTCGATAAGCCCCCACACATAATCGTGGGTATACCTCCAAGTGAACCCCAATAATACACACAATCTCTACACTAAGACCAACAAAGCAGGGTGAGTAACTTTGCCAGTCCTAATGCGACCTCGTGATTGACCCTTGTATTAGAAGGGCTTCCCAGGAAAAACTGTAGCAATTGGATTTGAACTCTCCCTATCACAAGATACTATTGTGTGTTTTGATGCTTTGGAGAGTGTGCCTTAAAACCTATTCTAAAGCGCTAGCCTAGCTAATGTTGGTGAAAATAATTCCTAGAAAATAAAAGTTGCTAAATAAATTTTAAAGTTATGTTGTATTTTAGAAGCTGTTGTTTACTCAAAAGGGAGGTGGAAATGAAACTGATGATGTTGAGACCTTGACCCAATAAAATGAAAGAAGAGATGAATGTGAAATATTTCAATTCAATGAACTCTAATTATAGTAGGGAGAAGGTATTTCTTTTGAAGTAAAAAAAGCTACGAATTGCAATTTCTTAATTTCGAATGAACATAACTCCAAATAATCATGAACTACAAAATTTTTCCAATTTTTCTCTTTTAAAAATATTTCGAATGTGAAAATTTCCTTATGAAAGATTACTAAAAATAATAAATGAATTCAATTCTTCCTTTCCCAAATCAAATCGGGGATGCAATGATGAAATGAAAACGTAATCCAAGAAAATCAAGACATTCTCAACACAATTCCCAAATCAAAAACTCGTAATATAGACAAAAATGAAGAAGATAAGAAAGGCTTTTGTCAAATACAAGCAAAAAGTGTTTCTCAATCAACAAGCAATCTAGTAAGTGAAATAAATCCAAAACCATAAATAAACCAAATACCCTTTGTCGAATAAGCACTGAGATCAAGATCCCGAGATTATATCCTTCCGACAAAGATCAAAAGCGAAAAACTTGCAAAATCACGAAGAAAGACTTTCAATCACTGAAAACCAATCAAAAGAAAGCTTTAGACTCATGAATAGATCAAACACTGGAATCAAAAGTTCACCCCAAGCCATTAAGGCAAAACTGGGTGAAAAAAGACAAATTGACTCACTCCAACAAATCATACAAGATTCGTCGCAGGCTGGATGTGGGACACATTGCGACGAGCTAAGGTCGTCACATGCTACCAATTGAGAACAATGCGATGTCGTCGCACTGGATTGGACAGGTAGGGTGCAACGTTTGAAGGTCGTCATAGGCTGCCAATATGGTATAGTGCAACGATCTCTGTAAATGAGGAAAAAATGGAAGAAAGACAAAAAATCTAACTGAACTTTCAGACCCAGGGAGTCCAAATGGATCACCCACAGACTCAAAGAATGAATTTAATCAGAGGAAGGCAGGATAAAAGAAAACAAGAAGAAAAAACATAGAAGGAATTTGAATCCCCAGTATGGTCGCCAATTTTGTTATTGGATTAATCGGTAAATGCAGACATAAATAGATCTCCCTAGATCCACCCGAAACTAGAACAAAACATAACAGAATATGATGCTTTCCCCAAGCTCTAACTATTGAGTTTACTAGTTAACAAGAGATAGACAACATACCGTTTAAATGTCGTTTCCTCTCGCCATTGCCATCCTAGCTCCAATCCAATGCTCCAAAGATATTGAACCTATAAAGGAACACAAGCCAACCAAAGTGAAAGCAATATAATATACTCAACAAGAACCTATGTATCTGATCAAGGAATTATACAATAAAACAAGACTAGTTTTATGGGAAATAAACATATCACTGTATCATATTAAAATGAAAGTGGATATTACAATCAAATCCTTGATGTCGCAAGGTCCCCTTTTGATGGCCCTTTGCTCCAAGACACACACTTGCTTTGAATCCTTTGAATGAAGAAGATCCACCATGTAGCTTGTATAACTAAAGCAAAGCTCCCAAGAAGAAGTAGAAACTCTCCATGAAAATATTAGCCTATTCAACCTTATGCTTTTCCATGAGAGATCCCTCTTTATATAATGTGAAAGAGAGATGGTTAAGGATATTAGGATGATCCCACAAAATCAGAGAAGCGAGTAAGATCCAAACCGTTCGGAGGCCACATCAACTTCTAGAACTTTCATGAAGTTTGAATTTTCCTTAGATTTTGGCATCGTCGCACCCTAGGTATAGTGAAGCCTGCAAAGACATCAAATTCTGACTCTAGGGTAGGATGCGATGATCAAGGATCGTCACACCCCATGCATTTTTCAGGGTGCAACGACCTTCCTTAATAGGATTTTTGAGAAGAGAAAGCCAATCACTTTCATCATGGAGAAAGATTCTTTTTATCTTTTCATGGGAACATGAACACATGTTGTCAATGGATCACTGGGGTGACCAAAACAATATGTAACACGAAGGGATTTTATGGTATTCACACTATTTTCCCGTTTCCTTCATCTTCTCATTGCCCTTCTTGTGTTGCGGCTTGGAATGGTTGTCCTGAGAGTGGCCATATTTGCTCTGGCCCTTGTTGTGTGGGTTGGGGCCACCTTTGCCTTGATTTGGCTGTGAGGAGTTTGTAGATCCAAAATCTCGCCTCTTCTGTTTAAATTTCTGCTCGATCTTGACAACATATCTATAAGTCGTACCCAATGAGGCGATGTCCATAAAATCCATTTATGTTTGAATGTATCTATGAAAACAAACACAATATTTGAGCACCAGATGTCGCTCAAAGTCTTTGATACCCAATTTGGTGCGCAGGGTATGGAAAATATTGGTGAAATATGGTACTTATTGGTCCCTTTCCTGAGGCAGGGTGGTCCATCTGGCCTATTGGTCCTCGTAGCTTCCAACAGGGTAATACTGTTCTTTAATGGCATCTCGGAAGGAATACCATGTAGGGGCAACCATAAATATTTCATATTCCTCTATGACCCTTTTCTCAGAGTAAGTATCCCACCATTCCTTAACATTGGGGACGACCTTGAGGAATGAAAAA
>SNQJ01S0222923.1:0-10222 GCA_010110895.2 Picea sitchensis
GTTTATTGACTATTATTGATAGGGGGAGTTGTTGTTGAAATGATACATCTTTGTAAGTGATTTTCTTTGCTCAGGGGGGAGTACTTATTTGAATATATGTTGTATTTCTAATTTGCTCATAGTTGACAGGGGGAGTATGTACTGCAACAGCTCAGGGGAAGCATGTTACTTCTTTGACATTGATGTCAAAGGGGGAGAAAGTGTAATGGTAAGGATGCTATGAGTAGTGTCCTCAAGGTTGCCATCAAAGCCAAAGGGGGAGATTGTTGGCATATTTATTACGGGTAGACAGAAAGTAGAGTATTTGTTTGTCATTGATGGCAAGCTCAACCCGACGATGACGAACAAGAGAAAGTGGCAAGACCAGCAATGCAACGATGATCGCATGACAAGATCAGAAGCATAAACTCCAGGAGTTAAGGAAGCAACCCATGGCAGAAAATCGCAAGATGCGAAACCATGACTTAATCTCCATTTCGGAGTTTCGGATACCGAGAGTTGGAGGTGTCAAGGACACTCACGACAAGAATGATGAAATCATGAAATGTGAAACCACGACTTAATCTTCATTTCAGAGTTTCGGATACTGGGAGTTGGAGGTGTCAAGAACACTCATGACAAAAATGATGAAATCATGAAATGCCAAAAGGGACTATTATGAGTCTCGAAAACCTGAAAGACAAAACTTTGAAATCTCGTCAACCGTCCATCTCAGTAGGTTATGTGAACCATCCGATCACTTCGGAGATTTTGTGATCATGAATTGTACAATGTTGGAGTCACGATGACTCGAAGGGAAAAACATTGAAATTATGTCAGTCGTTCGATTAAGAAAAGAAGGGATCAAATTATGAAGTTTTGTGGACCGTTGATCTGGCTCCATTTCGGGGATTGCGACTTGGAGTGTCGAGACACTTCTTCACAGGAATGTCGAAATGCTGAAATGCAAAAAACACCTTTTGGTGGAGGCTGTGGTCACCTTCACTGGTCATGTGAGAGGGAGGAGATAGCACCAAGCTAAGGTCATTTTCGGCGATCGTAACATGAAGAGTCGAGACTCTTCACCACAGGAATGCCAAAATGTCGAAATGCTGAAATGCGAAATGGCAAAATCAATGCGAGACCTCGTGTTTGTAATCCAACGATGTTGGATACTTGGAAATTTGATCGAAGGGCTACTATTGCTCTTCACGATTAATTGTTCAGTTACGATTCAGTTAGCAGAACCGAATCATGGTTCTTGGACGGTTGGAGTTTCAGTTGTTGAAGCGTTGTTCTAGGGATTTGAGGGCTAACCGAAGGGGTTGTAGAAGATAAAAAAGAAACACGCAGTGACTGTGTGGCGTTGGTGCGTATGGAATTAATGGTACAACTGTAACTCTAAGGTAAAATTCATTTCTGTAAATGAATATAAAACCAAAATAAAATCATACAGGGACAGTGAGAAGAAATGATGAAGATATAGCAAGGATCAAGGGGAGAAGAATGGATTTTGATATGATTATATAAACATAGAGGATTTAAACGATGAATCCTTTGCCAGAGAAGATAAAGAGTTGGTTTGCAGGTTCTTAGTGACAGAGAAAGATTCCAGGGTGGTAGGGAGGAGCAAGGGAAGACTGTAAAAGTCTCATGTACAAGTTGGTGCTTGTACATCTGGGAGTTGTAGCTTCTATTCAGTAGGTGCTGAAGAAACAGAGGTAGCAACCTCATCTGGGTTGTAGCTCAGATAAAATAATAATATAAAGAGGAGTTGGAGCTTGCCTTTCATTCATAAGAAGAAGAGGTTTTTCCCTTTTGGATTTCCTCATGAAAAATCACTGTGTCATTTTTCATTTATGTGATTATATATTTATTGGTTAAATGTATTACTGCAAGTTAATTGTTAAAGGCGTGATTTATTGATTAACAAGTAATCTTATTATAAAATGAAATAAATTGTATACAACTGATTCACCCCCCCCTCTCAGTTGACTTATCATGTACAACAGTTTTGTCCTCATCCACATTAAATTTATATTCCTTTATCCAATTTATTCTTATATAATGCAATATTCAAACACATTAAATTTATATTCCTTTATCCAATTTCTTCTTATATAATGCAATATTCATGTTTGAAGATGAAGTGGAAGATCCAACCAATCGACTTGTCTTCCAATCCTTAATTCAAATTAGCCCTCCTTTCACCATTCTTATGTCTTCCAATCCCTAAATCAAATTGGCCCTCCTTTCACCATTCTTATGACTTCCTTTGTGAACAACTTTTGTTATTCCTTAAAAATGAATTACTCCTTCATTCTTTGAAGATATTTTATTCTTATATTGAAGTTAACTTAATGATAACTCGATAATTAGCCATTTCCTTTGTAACTAGATAATTGGCATTGGACTTATGCAAAAATACTACTTATTGTTTTAACAACTAGAGAATGGTTTTAAAGAAAAAGGCATTCATAGATTTTACCTTCATAATATTTTTTAAAGATAATCTATTAACGTAATGGATTTTTCAAGAATAATCTAATACCATAATGGATTGTTGGTATTTACTGGATTATCCTAGCTTACTGGATATTCTCTTCCATATAAAACTTCAAATGGACTCAACCTCAATGATGCATGATGCTTGTTGTTATATGCAAACTCTACAGAGTGTAAATAATCTTCCCACTTGGATGGTTTATCCATCATATACATGAAAAACATGTCTTCAATCACTTGATTCAATATTTCAAATTGTCTATCAGTATAAGGGTGATGAGCAACACTAAAATTCATCTCGGTGCACAAGTATTCAAAAAGACTCCAAATTTTAGAAGTAAACTTTGTGTCTCAATAAAAAATAATTTCCGTAGGCACTCCATGCAACTTGAAAATTTCTCCCATGAATATATTTGCCATGTCTATAGCCTTATGAGTAGATTTAACATGAACAAAATGGATTTCCTTGGTCCATTTATCAACTACAACAATAATGGAATCATGTTGCTTCACTATTCTTGGCAATCCAGTAATGAAATCCATTGTTATTTACCTTCATTTCCATTTTGGAAGTGGCAAGGGTTGCAACAAACCTGTTATATGTTAATGCACAACCTTTATTCGCTAACACTTTGTGCATCTAGTGATGTATTCAACAACAAGGTTTTGCAATTCCAAGCCAAAACTATTGATTCCTTGTTGTGGAAATTTTTTCCAGGTAGCCTACATGGCTAGAGTATGGCATCTTATGCATTTTATACATGATAAGTGTTCTCAACTTTATCAAGTTACGAATATACATTCTATTTTCTGTAAATAAAACATATGTCATTATCCAACTAATAGCCTTCATACTTCATATTTCTATTTCTATTTTTGCAATACATATTTCATTTGGATATAATACTCATCTTCAGCAAGGGACTTGATAACTCTTTTCTTCAAATCTAATCTATAAATGTTGATGCTTCCACGTGCACTTTGATGCTAATTGCATCTACAACCTTGATTTCCTACCATTTTATGTGTTTTTTTTCAAAATCAAATTCATACAGAAATTCCAACTATATTGCTTGCCTAGCAGAGAAATTTGGTTGGCCAAACAAATACTTCAAGCCATTATGATCTATCCTCGACTCAAAACGTATGCCTATCAAGTAGTGTCTCCACATCTCAATGCATACACAGTAGAGTAAGCTCTAGGTCATGAGTAACATAGTCTTTTTCATGTTCCTTTAGTTTATGTGACTCATAGCATACTACATGGTTATTTTGCATGAGAACTCCATCAATTTTCAATTCCTTCATTGCAAGGATCTTTGCATATAATAAAATCTTTATTTTGGACTACACTTTTTAGAATCGGTGCACTAGTGAGAATTTCTCGATGTCTTTTCACATCGGGACATTGACCATTGAAGGAGGAAGGAAAATTTCATTCGGGGCTTTGTAATGTTTGTCTCAATGTAAGGGGCCTGGCAAACTTTGGGCCATCGAAGTTCAAACATAGATTTCCACAAAACTTAAGAAAATGCCTAAATGAAATATCCTTGACCATTTTGACTATTACGTGAGGCCATTGGGCTAGTTCAAAACAAGGTTGTTAGGCATTTAGATATAAGCCCATTGAGCTAGTTGATCAAAACAATGTCGTTGAGCCAATTCAAAATAATCCCATTGAGCCAATTCAAAACAAGGTCATCGAGCCACCATATAATCACATTAGGTCAATCCAAAATAAACCCATCATGCTAATTCAAAACAAGGTCGTTAGCTCGATATGAAATATTGTTGAAGCATCAAAGATTTAAAGGAGAAGCAACATTGACATGCTTCAAAGAAAAATCCACAACCTAAGAAGTCCACCCTCTTCAAATTAGTTATCCACATTCTTAGAAGGAGTTTCCCTTTTGATGCTCTGATGGAAAACAATAGAAAGGTCCCAACGCATCCTCCTTTGGGGTTCTCGAGCATCAAAGATGATGTGCTAAAATCCTTCTCACAAGGAAAGACCCCGAGTTTCAAAATTTTTGTGTTGCTCTAGGTTGATGTTTGGCATCCAACCATGACAACATCAACAAAATATCAAATCCCAGTATGCCAAAATAGCCCCAATTTTCTCTGCAACTTACAAAAAAAATCATTGTTGTCCAATTGTTCACTTTGTTGGCCCATAACATCCCCAATGTTGTAACCTGGCTTTGATGCTATGTTGTAACATCCCATTTCGTGGATAATACAACTCACACACATGACCAATGTTCGAAAATATCAATATAAATTCGAAGCCATTAAAGGCCCAACACCACTTGAATTCATATGTATTTTCAAATAGATTAAGGATGTGAAAATAAACAAGCATTCAATCGTAGAAATAGTAGCAAACCACACTCATTCCATTTCTAAACAAAGACATAGATATTAAATTATAAATTTAAAGATGAAATATTGATATTTTAACCAACGAAGTCGAAGAAACTTATTGCATACCAGCAATTTTCCACCCAACCATAGACATCCAAGCTAGATGCACCCCCAATCCATGTTATAAGGCCACCAAGGCAAATGAAACAAACTACAAACTCAAATCTCACTCAACCCAACCCAATAACTCTTAAGCTAAACTAATATTCTCACAATTGAGCACTCCATATAACTCACCGAACCATCAAACAATCATGGCATTCTCATCCCGTACTATACACAACACATGAAAAATATTTCCCTTTTTTACTCAATAGAACCTAAAAAATATCTTCCCTTGAAAAGGATTTTTAGTGTAGGCAAGAAGAATCCATCTCGTTGTCTACCTTATGGGTATAGCTTGACATAACAATACCTTAACTCTAAGGCACCCAATGTGTATTAACTAACTAAGAATTTTTAGTGTAGGCAAGAAGAATCCATCTCGTTGTCTACCTTATGGGTATAACTTGACATAACAATACCTTAACTCTAAGGCAGCCAATGAAAGTTAATTAACTAAGGAAAGGAACTAAGGAAAGATAGGTTTCCTATCAACGTTTATGCTCTTCTATAAGCATTCATCTCTCTCTTCCTAAATCTACAAATTACTCTCCCATCATTAACTTTGTATATTAGTTTAAAACATGGGAATTACAACATTCAAAACTTTAGTAATGTTTAAACATGAAAGTTACAATAATTCCCATCAAAATGGAGGAAAGGAACAAATTTCCACAAGGGTGGAGAATCATTTTACATGAGTATGTAAGACACTTATGCTTCTCCATAATGATTGTACCTTACGCCATAAAGGTAAAGTAAATATATATATATAATAAGTTTGATGCATTTTTATCCATCCCATCTTGTATGTGGAGATTTTATTTTGAAAAAGAATAACGTCGCCATCTGATTGAGATAGAAACGAGTTAAAACCTTCTTTAAGTTTTCTTCCAATTGTCCTAGAGAGTGATCAAATGGAGATGCGGGGAATCGAACCCCGTGCCTCTCGCATGCGAAGCGAGCGCTCTACCATATGAGCTACATCCCCTTACGTATTAAGGAATTGTTACAACGATTTGATTACCTAGTATGCCATTATGTTCAGATGGCAAATTGATTGTCTTCGGGTATAGGAAGACCAAAAACAACATGGAGATGCGGGGTATCGATCCCCGTGCCTCTCGCATGCTAAGCGAGCGCTCTACTATCTGAGCTACATCCCCAAGCATGTTCGGCTTGGTAACTATAAAGTATATATCAATATATTCGTATCGATGCTCCAATTAAATATAATGGCATTTATGAAATGTAGTCCTTGGTTACTTGAAATTATACCTCCCGTGCATTACTAATTCGATTATGAGCAAAGCTTGACTAAAATATGATCGATTTGAAGGCTTCGATGTGCTACATAGTTGAGGAAGAATCGATTTCTCATTGGATTGTTTTTGTTAGCATTTCATAGTGGGTTTGACTCAATCATTCAACACCACCAAGTTTTTTCAATATTGCCTTACAATGGTCACTAGTTAAATTTCCATGGAGTCACTAAGGGGCCAACATACATCCTTTGTTGTATTCCAAAAACATTGGATGCATCCCAACTTGTATTCTTGATTCAATTACTCAATGCATTGTTTAATAAGCTACTAGCTATGCTTCTCATGTAATAAATTTGTAAATTTTCTTTACAAGTTATCATGTCTTATATTCGAAAATGTACTAACCCACAAGCTTGATATGTTTACGATCTTGGAAAGACCACATTATCTCCTGTGTTTTGAGTGGTTCTTAACTTCTTATTGTTAAGCTTTGAGAGTAATCTATAGCAAATTGAGAAGAATCTACAATATAGAGATATTCAATATAGAGATGAAATTAAAAACAATAAAATGACAATAACAAATAAACACACACATTGTTAATTGGGTTTAGCCTGAGTGGTTTGTGTTGAGGGGTGTTTCACCCCCCATCCAGGTTCAATTACCGCAAGTGACATGTTGAGCTCTTAAATGATCAAGTTATCAAAAAAGCCTCGGCTTTCTACAAAATCTGGTTTACCCCAGGTACCATCCTTGAAATGAGGGGAAGTGCCCGGTGGGTTTCCCCACGCTCTATTCCAAAGTAAAAATAAAATAAAAAACAAATAAACACACACAACAACAAAAAAGTTTTTTCTTTCATTGGGGACAAATAATTATTTGCCTAGTTGTTTTATTTTATTTTATAAAGGATATACAAATATAGAACAATAGTGCCCCTACAATCATGATTACAATTGGAAAACAACTCTACTTATAAAACACAAGAATACAATTCCTAGATTTTTTTACATGTTTCATATACAAATGACACTACTAGATATGCAAATGATGTAATTGATAATGTCCTAACAATCTCCCACTTGGCAGTTACATCGACCAAGCCTAAATCCACTCATTGCCCCTACACCAAGTAAATTTCCTCCATCCACTATCTTAGTTAAAGAATTTTCCACATTATCCTAAGTCCTAACATTGAGTATAGTTAAATCATTGGATTCCACCACTTCTATGATGTAGTGGAATTTCACCCTGATATGCTTTGTCTATGTAAAACATTTGGGATTATTTGCCAAAGTAATTACACTCTGATTGTCACAACAAATAAGGCATGGGTCCATGTTCAAGTCCAATATATTCGCATAATTGTTGCAACCAAACAATGTCCTTTGAAGCCTCTAAAGATGCAATGTGTTATGCTTCAGTACTCGAATGAGCAACCATTTGTTTCCTCGTACTCTTCCAATTCACACTCTTTCAAACAATGTAAATATATACGCACTAGTGGACTTTCCATTGTCCATATCACCTACCCAATCAATGTCAACAAGCTCATGCATTGAAACTTATTGCTTCCATCTCCCTGATAGAAACTAACCTCGTAAGTACCTAAAAATCCTCTTGAAAATTTCCCAATGATCTCTCCCTCGATTTTCCATGTACCTACTTACAAGTCCCATTACATGTGAAATATCTAATCTTTTGCACACCATTGCATACAAAATCCTGCCAACCACACCAATATATGGAACATTTTCTGTTTCATTTTCCTCCTATTTGCTCTTAAACCTCATGTTAATTGACAATTCACTCTTCACTTGAGATGGAATGCAAGTCAATGCTATACAACTTCCTATTTTGGTGACCTCTCTTCACTTCAATTCCCAAACAATAATGCAACTCATTGAGTCCTTCATGTCAAACTCATGTGATAATTTGGACTTACTCTCCTTAACTATTTTCTTACAAACACTAATCAAAATAATATCATTAACATATAAGACCCAAGTAATGAAGTTATTACCTTCTTGCTTGAAGAAAACACAATGATCTACTTCACTTCTTATGAACCCTTGTCCCACAACATATTTGTCAAACTATGGCTACCATTTGTACCATTGTCTTGGGGATTGCATCAAGCCATACAGTGATCTCTTCAACCCACACATCATGTCTTCTCTCCCTTCTACCATAGATCCTTATAGTTTCTTCATGAATATTTATTCTTTAATCTCACCATGAATAAATGTTGTCTTCGTGTCCATTTTCTCCACTTCCAAATCATAAACAACTACTAATGACCACAACAACCTAATATAGGCCATCTTAGCCATAGGAGAAAAGGTCTCCTCATAATTCACATCCTCTACTTGAAAGTGTCCCTTTGCAAGCAAACGAGCTTTATACTACTCCACATAATCATTTTCATTTACTTCTTCTTGAACACACATTTGCATCCAACCACCTTCCTTCCTTTATGCAAAACGTGAAAATCACTTGACAACATTTCATTTATTTTTATTTTTTTCAACTACAAAATCAGACTCACTCTACTAATGCACTTCATGTAACTCTCATATAATTCGACTCCATATGTTTTACAATGACTACATATTTATTTTTACATTGATTACTGACATAATCCAAAGAGACTCATACTGTTAACTTCAACTTTCCTATGTTATTGACATTCATAACTCACTTTTGGTTACATATCCAGAACAAATTCCAATTAGATCACTTAATATTTCTTTCAGTGATTTACAAAACGATTCTTAGGTTTGACAGTTCTTCACAAAACATATTGTGGCAATATGTGTGTCCCCTAACTTCATATAAAATTAATGGCATAGAAAGTATCTTTTTCAATTCCCTCACGTGGAGAAACAATGTCCTCGCCATACACAAAACAATATGAACTGTATTCTAAAATAAGAGTCCAAGTGGGACTGTGTAATCCTTGCAGAAAAATAAATATCATATCAAGTCACTCGCTAGTATATATATAGAAAATCATCAAAATATCATCACCATCTACAACATCCACATCGTCCTCTCTCATCAACAAGCTTTTTCAACTCCCTCACATGGAGAAATGGTGTCCTCGCCACACACAAAACAATACAAACCATATTCTAAAAGAGGATTCCAAGTGGGATTGTGGAATCCTTGCAGAAAAATAAAGGTCATATCAAGTCACTCACTAGTATAAATATAGCAGGTCATCAAAATATCATCATCGTCTTGTAAGTTTTAAACCTGCGAAGTAAAGCAATGCATATAGATTCTTAAGCAATATAGAAATTAATCAATGGCTCATACACAGAGTACACAAAGATTTTATACCGGAAACCCTCAACTGGGAAAACCTTTCTTATTTTCATTATATCGAATTTCACCATTCGCCATACAATATATACAATGTTTTTAGGTATTTCATAGATACCAAAACCCTAATCCCTTAATCTGGGATTAATTTACAAATCCGCTAAAAATAGCAAAATCCGCTAAAAATAGCAAAAACCGCCCCAAAAAAAAAAATCAGGGCGCTACCCCGAACGCTACGTGTAACTAGGGGGGGGCATACCTGCCCCCCCTAGGACCCCCCTAGGAAAGAACCCGGTGCACATGGCAGAGATCTAAGTGAAGGGATCATCAGACACATTTGTCGTATCTGACGCACCCACACACACACACATGCAAAGAATATAACACAAACCCAACATTCTCCCACTTGTTGTTTTCTTTGCATCCAGGGGTCCAGGGGATTATATAGTCAACAATCTAGGGCAGCAATGCCCATTGTTACTCTACACCAGGAGAACTTTTCTATGCTCACAGACTTTGTCAATGAATCTGCAACATTCTGCAAAGTGTCAACCTTTTCCAGTAACACCTTCTTTTCCTCAACCATTCTCTCACAAAGTGATACTGAACATCAATATGAT
>SNQJ01S0222926.1:0-14908 GCA_010110895.2 Picea sitchensis
GTCTGCGCAGTTTCTGAAGTTTCAGGTTCTTTCTGATGAAGCTCTTCAACTTTCCCTTCCTCTATCCCAACAGGTTCTAAATTCTCCTCGTTTGTCAAATCTATCTCTTCTCCACTATAGAAACCCTTGTCCCCGTAGTTATTATTAAACAAGTTCGCAAGGTGAACTTCTCTGAACACTCTCCCACCATTCGTATGTCCATCTTCTGTGTCCCTTTCGCTGTCTGAAGTTTTGAACATTAGTCTTTCTAGATCCGACCAATCTATTATATCTTCAAGATGTACTTCTCATGCAATAACATCTTGATTCTCAAGTTCAGGAATTGTAAAAATTTCCCTCTGGGCCCCTTGAAGAAGTATCTCTCGGCTTGGTTGTATGACTCTACTCTGTCAACAACAAACTCAATGATGTACCCTCCAATGGTGCTATCAAACCAGTGATCTACTGCTTGTGATACGACGTTATCAAATCTCTTGAATTTCTTGATCAACTTCGATATCCAAACCACATGAGGTCTATATCAGATCTCAAACTGGGTATCTTCTAACCTAGCTAACCACTCGTATAGCTCCTGATGGATTCCCCCAAAGAAAATCTCGTGTATATCAGTAAAGATATATTTATCCAATTTGCAATCGCCATTGCTAAGATTAGGGTTTTGTTACGGGCTTAGTAAGTCCTTTTCTTGATGTCCACACCTATCCACTTTGAATCTCTAGCTTTGATGGAAACCACATTAACATTCCCTCAAGAAGATCACGATCCATGGAGACCATTTGTTGGCATAGGGACCCGGTTACGGGGTTCAACTCAAGAGTGCGCAATAAGCCTAACTCTTGTCCACCGGAAACAATTTGAAGCTGATCTGATCACCCGAAGTAGTTAATGAAGTGCCGGAGCCGGGGATATCTACCACCAAGGGAATATCAAGTGGATCTAATACAGAACATCACAACATTCATATATGCTTATCATGCTTAGATCTATTCTTCACATCTACTTATAAGATCTAACATAGTAATGCAATCTATTATATCAATGTGAGGAGACAAAATACACCAATCATACACAACAAGAATATCACATTGGTTCACCCTCTCTCTAGGGTTATGTCCACAAAAGCTGCGCTTTATAATATGTTAATATGAAAGCATACAGTTCTTAATACGTACTCTATCTAGAGATCACTTCTCTCTTCTCTTCTCTTTCTCTCCCCTCCACGCGCACCGGCTGAAGGGTTGATCTTCGCACCTATTTGAAGATCTTACAATACCGAAGGCTCTCACACTCAACACTTCTCTCTTACACAACAATAATCTCTCATTACACACCAACAACAACAAATGAACAACAACTAGATCATTGTTACAGCAACCATGACAACAAAACAACCAGTTCTATACCTTTATTTATACATTACAATTGCTTACCAACATCCTTAGGTCAAGTCTAGGTGTCAAAAACCCTAGATACCAAAACCTAGATGTCTAAAACCCTAGATCAACGCACGTTTTTATGGCTTCACCAACTTGTCTTTGCTTCCTTCTCGTGCGGTGCTCCAAAGCATCCGTTGGTGGATTTTTTCTTCTTGATGAGTTTTCCATGATCCTTCTTCTTCTTATCACCGGCTCATCCTCGATCTCCTTGTCCAGCGACTTACTTGGCTCCATCTTTCTTCTATTTTTCTCACTTGACCCAATGTCCCAGTCAATGTGTCTTGTGTGAAGTTCACATTCTCCTTTTATTCCTTGATATTCGATACTTCCATAACCAAGGGCTAACATGACATCATAACCATTTGTTGGTTACTTCTCTCTTTCTACCATTCTTGGGTTGACCTAGGTTCGGATATCGACAAGTTTCCAGCAAAACCCTCTAAAATTATCTCCCCACAGTAAACCATAAGGCAACACAATGCATAGAATGCACTAAACAGTATCACCCGAGATAGTTCTAATGGGTGACTGCCAATGCTCGGGTGCTTGCAGCCTAGGAACGAGTATGGATATGGGATTACACTCTGTGATATTCATTTATTTACTATAACATCCATCTATGCTAAGTACTTTGTCATTCTTGTTCATGCATGTAAAAAAATCATATCTAGCTACTTCATCAAACATTAATCTAACATCTAACCATTAACAAACAAAGATATAGCAATAAACCATTCACATAACACATAAACTACAATAGTCCACCCCCTTCTAGGTTACGTTGACAAATATCACGGCTGCAGGATATTTTATTATTGTTTTATCCTCACATATAATTTTCCTGCAGTTATAATTCTTAATTGGTTGGATAGGATATACAATGCAGTAGTGTATCACTAGTCTCCTTAGCATGTGATCTAACCTTCAAGATGTACCTTATTTTCTCTCTCTAGCTCAACAATTTACAAAAATAGTTCGGGTTTTCCAAACATTCTTACATTCTAGAATTACAATCACGAACCCTATCAACTCTTTGAACTCTTACCTAGACCTCCTAAGTACCTGTTTATCCTTATTTTTGGCTTATCATCCATTACGTCATCCTCTTACAAAACCCTAACCCTACCATGGTTAGGTCTTCTTGCATTCATGCCTCACATTCTTTCCTCCTCTGTTTGCACGTTTACCTTGCACATGCTACTTTCACGCCAACTATATTTTTCCTTCTTCTTTATTCTCCTAAATTGATCTTTTCCTAAAAATGGGCTTTGCTCCAACATGGAAGTCTATCTTGGTCTAGTGGTGCACTAGCCTATTGGACAGGGTTTTTTGGTCTATCTTCTGTTTTGTGGATCTATCTTGGAGAGAGACATTGTACTTGTTGACAAATCTATATTGAAGAATATTTGTTAGGTTTTCTCCCCAGAGGGTTTCCTAGGTTAAATCTTGTGTATACAATGGATGTCTTTCTTTCAATGAACTTTATGCATGCAATTATTGTTCTAATTGTTAAAGTTAAAGAATATTGAATACACTTATCTACTTAAGAAATTTTTTAACATGGTTTTAGAGAGGGCCCGAAAGAATCCATTTTAACAGTCTAGAGGAACTTGCTGGGAAATATAAGACCATAGAAAGGCTCGCCCAAGTCTAGTGCACTTTTACCATGGATCAGTTTTGCAATTTGACTAGTTTTTTGAAAATTAGGGTTTTTGAAAATTAGGGTTTCTACATAAAACCCTAGGTGATAACGTCACCCTCTTAATGAAGGACGCTGGTGAAAGTAAATCCATCAAGGAGTTCATCTAGGAGGGTGCATCTATTCCTTGGATCAGAAATCCAAAATTCTCAAGTTGAAAATTAGGGTTTCCTCATGAAACCCTAGATCAAAACATCTAGGCAGTTGAAGAAAAATAAAGTTGGAGTAGATCACCTTGGCATAGCACACTCTACGATGAAGTTCAAGAAACTATTTCTTTGAAGTTTTTATTTTTTATTGTATTTTCGGACAAGATGACTTCGAGCACTAATCTTGATGAGAAGCTTGAGGGTGATAATAACTTTTGATCATGGAAGTATATAGTAATGATCATTCTAGAAGAATGATCTAGAAGATTTTAGATCAAAGAATAAGTTCCAAAACCAAAGGAAGATGTTGCCATGGAAAAGTACAAGAAGGGTCTGATTAAGGCAAAGAGAATCAATGATGATTCTATTGAGGATCATTTGAGCCCTCATGTCTCATCATAGAACTCCCAAACAAATGTTTGATGCCTTATCACACAGCATGGAAGGAAATAATATCAGCGAAGATGACATTGAGGACACAACTCAAGAGTGTGATGATTCAAATTTCATAAACCATTCAATCCTACTTCACAGGGGTGTCTCCAAGTTAGAGAACAACTTGGATCCATTGGAGACTTATAATTAAAGCTAAATGGTGATGACTACATTGAATGGTCTCCTAAGATATTGGGAATTATTCATTCAAGGAATCTATTCAAGAATAAATCTAACGAATTTTAGTAGACTATGGGAGGATTTCACTTTCGGGGAAGAGATAGATTGAGTAAAGAGAAACTAGGTGATGATGAGAGAAATAAATCTCTAGCAACACATGCAAGAAAAGGAAAGAGAAATAATTTCACTTACCATACAAAAGGTTCAAAGGGTCACAAAGACACACAAGTTTCAAAATGATTACTCAAGTTACAGATGCTACATATGCCAGAAGATGGGCACATTGCAATAAACTGTGCCCACTCAAAAGATCACGTTAGAAAAGGAAAGTATAAAAGACATCATGCTCATCTTTTAAAAGAAAAATGGACATGATTAGAAGAGAGCCAAAGAAGATGATTCAAGTGAAGAATATGTATTGATATCATCTCTTACATGAACAATTACTCATGGAAGTGACACATGGATTATTGATAGTGGTGCTTCTAAGCACATGACCAGTTTCAAGGAGTCTCTCTCAGATATAGTTGAGAAAGATTCAACTCATAAGGTGAATTTTGGTGATGACTATCAATATCCATTAAAGGAGTAGGGCTTCTTCTGATTTGATTCCGGAAAGCCTATGGAGATGAAGGATTTTTTGTATGTACATGGTTTGAAGAAGAGTCTTCTTGCTATCTCAGCTTTGGATGAGAAAGGATTAAAATTACTTTTAATTGATGTTGAAGTTCTCATGTGGCCAAGAGGAAGATCTATTGATGATCTTGGAGTGATTGGTGTTCAAGAAGGAGGTCTATACAAGTTGAAGGGACATTCAAATTCAACATTAGTACACAACATGGATTACTCCAAGTGATCTATGGAATAAAATATTTTCTCACCTACATTACAAAGCATTACCGATTGTGAGAAAGATGGTGACAAGTCTTCTAGAGATCCAAGTGAGTCATTAAGGAATATGCAAGGGATGCGCTCAAGGCAAGAATGTGAAGAATCCATTTCCAAGCAGCAACAACAAAATTGAAGGAGCCTTGGACATCATACACTTAGATGTGTGTAGATGATATCAACCACTTCATCAATTGGGTATGTATATTATCAATTTCATTTGATGATGAATTCTCAAAAATGTACACGGATTTATCTTTTGAAAGCTAAAAGTGAAGTATTCAACAAGTTCGAAGAATTCAAGTACTTGTTGAAAACCACACGAAAAGAAGATAAAAGATCTTAAGGTCCCAGGACAATCGGAGGTCATGATGTAATGAGGCATTCTCTAAAGAAGTTGGGATTAAGAGGAAGCTATCTACTCCCTATAATCCTCGCTTATAATGGTGTGTGAAGAAAAGCCAGAAAATAATGGAGCCGGTAAAGGCCATGATTCACTGATCAATGTTATCCCGATGAATCATGGAATTTAGAAATAGCAGAGCATTTGTATGTAGACATAAGTCCCTTTGTATAATTGGGAACAAGACACCATAAGAAAATTTTTCAGGGAAAAATCCAAAGGTCAGCTACCTTAGGATATTTGGCTGTCTAATGTATGTGCACGTTCCTAAGGACAAGAGATAGAAGTTGGACCATTTAGGAAAGAAGGGTATATTTGTTCGATATAATGAGACATCAAAGGCATACATAGTCCATATCCATGTTCATCGGCAGATTGAGACTAGCAGAGAAGTCACCTTCGATGAGGATACAACTTTCGATGGAGTGAAAAAAACATTGAGGATGATTTCCATGATAGAGAGAGTGAAGCTCCTAGAGTTGCAGATACAAATGCATGCAATGATGTTGTACTAGGAATATCATGATATGGAAGAACTACAAAAACCTTCAAATTCATTCCAAGTGATGAATACTAAGAAGACCGGCTTAGATAAGAAATTATTGAGGATTTAGAGAAGTGTGGTGCTCCATATGGATCTTTCAGATAAATAAAGAGACCATGAACATACTCTATTTATGTGGCATTGTTAAGTGACAGTATTGATGTTGAGCCTACCAGTTATAAAGAGGCTAAAAATAAGAAAAGAGCGAAGGATGCCATGATTGAAGAAGTCTGATTCAGTAACAGAATGATGTTTGGGATGTGGTTCCAAGATAGAAAGAGAAGACATTTGTAAGTTCAAAGTGGATTTACAAGAGAAAGCATTCAACATATGGCAATAGAAGTCTGAGGGAAATGTTCATGGGCTGACATGGTTTCTCCCAAAAGAAGGAATAGATTATGAGGAGAATTTTCTCATGTGGTGAGATACACTTCAATTAGAGATATACTTGTGATAATTGCAGTAATGAGGTGGGAGGTACACTAGATCGTGTGAAGACAACTTTTTCTAAATAGTGTAATAGAAGAGGAAATGTAGCCCTGTATGTGGAGCAGCGACAAGGTTTTGAGACACATGACAATCAAACACATGTATGCAAATTGAATAAATCCTTTTATGGATTAAATCAAGAACCAAGGTGTTATAACCCTAAAACGCACCACACATTCACTTTATGGCATCATGCCTCTTATGCTATTTTGCCAAACCATCCTTTGAGCATCTCTTCGCCAAAACCACTATTTTTTGAAGATGTACATGGTCTGCACAACTACTTCCCATGTATGTATGCCTATTGCACCACTACAGCTTGCGTCATATATGCAAGATGCACCACTACAACCCGTGCATACTCACAAAAGTTGTAAAAATTAAAAGTTGCAAAGAGAATTCGTTGAGATTATGAGCTATTGGGTAGTTTCTCCGTAATCCACTTCCTATAGCTCATCACCCAGCAAATAACCATCCTTTTGTCATATAAAAGGAGGTGTTGGGGTCTCATTCCAAATATAAACATAAAAGAATAGTGAAACTCTTCCCGTTTCACATCCCTCCTTGCCCCAATTTTTAACCATGTGGTTGTACCAATTTCCCATTCTTTTTTCCTCCACATCATAAAGCCTATTCCATTTCAACAGAGAGAGGTTGAGAGGATAAAGATACATGGAAGCATAATTGGATCTTGGTGAAGAGGAACCCAAGACCAAGTTCGAGCCGATCATCCCGATCATTATAAGAAACTTTGTGATATCAATAAAAGGAATACTTTTTTTTTTTTTTTTTTATGTTTTTTTATTTGTTCAATATTTATGTTTGATTTATGATTTATTCTAACATCTAACCATAATTCACATATGAGATGCATGTTTGTAGTTCCTTTTTTATATATTTTGTGAATGTAGGTCAACCTTGGGAGGATGCTTGCAATCAAAGAGAAAGTGAAAGAAAGGATTGACCTTAGGATGCGGAGTTAAAGGTAAAGGTACTAGATATTTTCACTTTGTATTTCATGCATGAATGTGGGGTATATTGGGAGGGTAGTCTAAGGAGGAGAGTTTTATAGTTAGATGCGTGTCCTAGTCATGTTGAACCCTAGTGTAGTCGATTGGGGGGTTTTCCTGCTATAGAATAATTGGCGACCATACTTGGGGAAACCTCTAAGTTTTAGAAATTTTATAGGTGTTTGATTGGTTTTTACCTCTTGAGTTTCTTTCTGAGTCTACTAAGTCTTTAAGGGATTCTAGTCAACTATTGGTGCCATACTAGTTCTCTCTGCCCTACATGTCGATCACACATTTTTTTCTTTTTTTGAGAAGTTATAGAGGTGTACAGGTGACACATAGTGGGTCTTCATGTGTTACATGCATACAATTTTAGGCGACTTTGTGTACATACAAAGGTTACTAAAGTGCTTGAGTTATTTTGTGTCAAGAAATGTTTTAAAGAAGAGATAGTTAACCCTCTTACGGTGAAATACGACTTCTCTGAGGGTTTCTTGATCCAAGTATAGTGTCTACCATTTTCTGATTTAGGCCTAGGTTTGATGTCAGTTGGTTTATCTTTTAGAAATTTCTTGTGTTTTCTTTGAAAGGGTTTAAAGCGGAGTTTGTGAGTCTTTGATCAATCTGTTTGGTGTCTTCAGTGACTCCCTACAATCCGCAGTGGAATTAGAGGTTAGTTTTCAGTCTTGTTTTGCCTTTCACTTTTTCCCCTTTAGGCTTGCTTTAAAAGAAAAATAATTTATTTAAGTTTCTTGTTTGAAGCATACATAAAAAAGAAAAAGAAATTAGCATGGTGTTGTGTTTTCGCCATCTGAAAGCATTTCAAAATAAAATAAGAAAGATATAATCCTTCTTTGGTAGTGTTCTTATAAGTTTCGTTTTTTCAAGAGTCTCAAACAAAATCAATTTCACTACCTCACCTTTGATTTAATCAAGCCATTAAAAAGAACGGTAATTAAAATTAATTAGACTTTATGTTTGTAGGGTCAATCAACTAGTCTAGGCTAGATCCTTGTTTTAGGTTGGAGAGGAAACTCTTTAGGGCCATTTAAAATCAAACATTTTAGTCTGAGTTAGGGATTGTCTATGTTCAGTATCGTGAAATTTATCCGTGATTCCCCTCTAACACATTGGATAAGCATGAGGTCGCGTGCGGAAATGTAGCGATGATAACCCTTCCAAATCCGGACCAAGCGTAGTAGAGAACACATATAGAGGACTTATATCGTGAGATACTGTTGATTTCATTTTCCTATGGAGCTTCATGGATCTCAAATCCATTCAGGTTCCTCCGGTTGATAAATACCACTTGCTCTCATTACCCTCGGCAGAGTTTAGGCTTGTTACCTTTCTCATTGTGGTCCACATGACTGTCGACTGCACCCACCTAGTGACTGACTGCGAGATGACAACCTAGTTGAATTTATTTTAGGGACTTCCACAGGTTACTATGAGGGTATACCATGGTACTTAGAGTGAACTGAATTACACTGCGGAGAATATACCAGGAGGGTGCTTCGTGTTCTATTTTCACTTGCATTAATTTTCTCTAGTGTTGGTTGGTATAGCTGTTCTTCCAACTAGATAGTGGTTTGATTGATTCTCCTTTAGGAGATTTTTAGTGTGATGCTTTCTGTGCTCCCTAGTTTTCCATAGTGAGTTATTTAGTTATTTCTTTTGGTATTTGACCTAAGGTGGTAGACAACCCACTCCACCGGTCATGAGGAATTTACAGTCTTCCACCTAGAAACATGGAGCCGCCTCTTATAGGCATTGTTTTTATAGCACTAGTTCAACTTTAATTAGGTGTGGAGACTTTCTGGGACTTGAATGATCCTGAAAGGGGAGAACCCATGCATAATATCTTCATGGCTAAATTCTTGGCTGATACCAACCAATGAGGGAACCCCTTTGCAAGGGGATGCTTGTGCTTTTCCCTTCTTCAGAAACGTTGGTGTCCCTTTGATAGCCACTTTGTACATTCACAGGTTGAATGTGGGACTCTAGGTTTGGTTGGGTACCATTGCAAATGTCCCAAATGCTATTAAAACTTCTCAATTAATCACTTTATGTCCATGGGAACCATGTTGATGTTCCTTCACATCAACAAAGTCTTCTCCTCTAGTTCTCACACTTGGTGAAAATGCAGGTTACTATTGAAGTCTAAATGAAATAGATGGGAAGAATATGAAGGAAATCACCAACCTCACATTGAGTCATGTTGGAGATAGGTCCTCAGCCTCTACAAGTCAAATATTGAATACCGAGGCCAACCTTTGCAAGTCATGTGGGGGAAAGAACCCGACCTCTGCCAGATCATGTTGGGAAAATTCCATTCCACCGCTGATCATCACGGCAATAGGTCGTAGCCTCACCCGTGAGTCGTATTTATGGAGGCCATCACCAACCCTCTGCAAGTCATGTTGGTGTTGTGAAACCAACCACTGCTAGTAATTTTGGGGGCATTGATTCTGTTGAAACCTAGATGGATAGGACATAAAACAAAGTTCCCTTGTAAGACTGCACCAGAACCCAACCTTTGCAAGTCATGCTGGGGGAAAGAACCCAGCCTCTGCCAGTCATGTTGGGGAGAAAATTCCATTCCCTGCTAGTCATACTGGCAATAGGTCTGTAGCCTCTGTGAGTCATGTTATCGACCCATCACCAACCTCTGCAAGTCATGTTGGAGATGTGCAACCAACCATTTCTAGTCTTGTGGGGGGCATTGATTCTGTTGAGAAACCTATACGGATAGGACGTAAGCCTAAGTTCCCTTGTAAGATTTGCAAGGGAGATCACCTTACTCATTTATGACATGACGTTCCAGAGGTACGAATATTGTGGTCCCTGTCTGCAAGCTCTTCTGATTCTGAGTCTTATGAGGTTTCCTCATAGTCTATTCAACCATTGGTTGAGAAAGTGGTCATGCCGATGTAGTCATCGACTGATCCCACTCCTCTTTTGGGGGGTGAGGTGCCTTTATACCATGTAGTCTCACAACCTATTCAACCATTGGTTGAGAAAGTGGTCACGCTGATGCAGTCTGTGGCTGATCCCACTCTTCTCTTGGAGAGTATTGAGTCTACCAAAGTGGTCACGCCGATGCAATATTCAACTAATCCCACTCTTCTCTTGGGGAGTGATGTGTCTACCAAATATGTTGTTAGCATTTATAGTTCAGTACTTTCAGAACAAGGGGGCATTCCGCTCACTTTGAGAACACCCCCTCCAAGCCCTAGGATGGTTTCCTTTGATTGGAATGACCTTGTTGAGCCTCGTATTCCTTCTTCCACACCTTTTCAAATAAGGGTTGAAGTTAATTCAACAAACATTTATCGATGTATTGTGGATGAAGGAGCCTCTACAAGTATTTTATCTTCCTCGTTTTGGAAAGTCTTGGGATCTCCTGAGCTTGTTTTTACTTCGCATGAGCTGTTGGATTTTGATAGATCTCCTAGTGAATATTTGGGGATTATTCCTCAGTTGCCTATATCATTAGGTGGGAAGATTTTATTTGTCGATTTTATAGTGGTGCAAGGTCCGTTAGATTTTAACATGCTTCTCGATTGTGATTATGTATATGCTATGAACGCTATGGTGTCTATGCTCTTTTGGGTGATGCATTTCCCTCATAATGGAAGCATTGTCACTATTGACCAACTGGCATCTGATAATCACCATCCTAATTCAACATTAGTTCAGGATGCCCCTTTATAAGTTCCTAGTGTTCATGTAGACTCTACCCTGCCACAGGTTAATTGTGTGGCGTCTTGTCCTCGGTGTTCAATTGCTTCTGAGCAGGAACCTGTGCAATCATGTTTTCCTTCTAAAGACTTGGTCTCAACAATTGATCCATTGGTTTATCCAATGGGGGCATAGGAGCCCTTGATTCCACCTCTAGGTCCAAGTGATGTTCAGTCTCCTTTTGAGTCTGATCTCATTGTTTGTAGATCCTCAAGCCCTCGTGCTTGTGATTCTTCGTTGATAGGCTTTGCTAGTCCTGGCCAGAGCCTCCATCGTCATATGGAATATGTTCAATTTACTTCACCCTTTGGGACTGTTGACCCTTGTTTGCATGATTTCTTAGATTTTGAATTTCCTTCAGATGAGGCTATCCTTGAAACCATGACTACGGTTTCTATACCATGGGAGG
Source organism: Picea sitchensis (assembly GCA_010110895.2). Taxonomy (NCBI): domain Eukaryota; kingdom Viridiplantae; phylum Streptophyta; class Pinopsida; order Pinales; family Pinaceae; genus Picea; species Picea sitchensis. Next base: position 11,387 of record SNQJ01S0222926.1, read on the forward strand.
ACTTACACCATGGTTTGTGTTTTCTTCCCTTTTGGGAGACTTTCCAAGTTGACTATCAAAGAGACTCTTGGTCTGAGCCTAGCAATGGGCTCTACTTGAACCAGTTTCATACATGAGTCGTAGCCCCCTAGAGTTTTCTTTAATCCCTTTTCAGACTCTGTAAACATGAAAAGATTATTGAGAGATCTTGTTGTCCTTCATGCTCAACAAACTCAAATTTGAAGGCACGTCTGTCTGGCAGTAGTTTACCCCTTTTTTGGTCCAGATGGTCAATTTTATGAACAAAGGTATACTCTAGGAACTTCGGTTCACTAGAAGAGTATTCTCAGGTATAAGTTTAACTCTTTTTTGGGCTCGAGGGACTAAATTTACGAAAAAGAAACCCCCACGAAGTCCATAGTTAAGCTCTTTTCAGACTCCCTAAAATTGAAAAGATTGCCTAGTGACCTTGTTCTTTCACACTCGTTAAACTGGTCCATAAGAAAATCCCCTACGGAGTCCATAGTTAAGCTCTTTTTAGACTCCTTAAAATTGAAAATATCACCAAGTGACCTTGTTCTTTTGCACTCGTTAAATTTGTCCAGAAAAACATCTACTAGCATGAGTTTACCCCTTTTTTCGGCCTGTAGATTAAGGAGGAAAAAGGTACACCTCGGGAGATTCGTCTCGCTGAGAGATTTCTCCTAAGTAGATTTTATACTTTTTCATGCTAAAGGGACTAAATCTAGAAAAAGTCTACGAGTCCATAGCTAAGCTCTTTTTTGACTCCTTAAGATTGAAAAGATTGCCAAGTGATCTTGTCTTTTACACACTCATTAAAATGGTTTTGAATAGACATCTTTTTGGTGCTAGTTTACCCCTTTTTTGAACAGACTAGACTACCTTCGAAAAAGGTACCCCAACAGAGTCTTCTTTTATGATTTTTTAGACTCTCTAAAAATGAAAAACCACCGATCTTACCTTCTCTGGGCTTGTTAAAATTACATTGAAAGGGGTTTTCATTGTGTTTTATTAATCACATTTGCATCCCTATGTCTTTGGCCTAATTTCGGCTCCATGTTTCTCTCAACTGAACCTTTGAAGCATGCCTTATACGCAAGCCTTGTAGCACTTTGCCTCTACGTCTTGACACCTTGACCCATGGAGGAATTTTCCCGAGTGTCATTTTCCTGCACATGTCTCCTTGATTTGAGCATCAATGTGTTCCTTGAGCTTGGAATTAGTATTCTTGTGACACTCACTCCTCCTTTGTAACACAACATTCTTTTATTCTTTTTCAAACTCTTCAAAATTATTGAAAAAGACAAAAAAATCAAATATACCCCAAAAAGAGGACGAGAAAAGGATTTTATTTTTATGGTAGCACAATGAGTCACCCTTGGAAAAATCACATCCTTTCATTTGTTCATCAAGATTTGGGATCTAATATGACCTTAGGAAGTTTTTCTCGCTACATAGAGTTGTGTCCTCCTCCGTTTGGTTATTCTTCCAAACATATGAAGAGTTTGCGTTGCCTCCTGCATCGTAGACTTATGTCAATGTCATGTTGCCTAAGTCTGATAATCAGTCATGCTATTGTGAAAGGGAAGTTTTACCCAACCTAAGTTGGCCCTTCTACAGTTTGTCTCTTGACCTCGTGCCCGACCATTCCAAAAAGTCCAATCAAGTCCTTGTTCGAAATCAATGAAGTTCTCTGCCTGATCACCGAGATCTTCTTGTCTATTCCTGACGAGTCGTCAAAGACCTTTGGGTAGTGAATTTGTACACTCACATTACACTCCTACCTGAGTTTTGAATATCTTGAAGTTGTTGCTCGAGCTCCGAAAACCTTATCTCTAGCCATCAAACGTCGTTGGCTTCCTGAAGATGGATACTATACATGTATATCTTTGATTTTGAGATGTAGATCCGTTGTGTATTGCTCGTAGCTATAGTTTATATAGTTATATGACATGGATATGCAATGTATTTGATTGGAAACCATGATTTATTTCATCTCGAGCATGGGTATGCCTGCCTCAAAGAGACATTTATTATTGTTTGCAGATGGCACCTCCCTAACTCTAGTTCCGAGCTCACTTGATTCATACGTTGGTGAATATATGTAATGTATTTTGGCCATGAGATGCTCTTCTGACCTCACACATTAGGGGGCATTTGTTATAACCATAAATTTCACCATACATGCATACCGAGCATCAAGCCCTCTTACTTGCTATTTTTGCCAAGCCATCACTGAGCATCTCTTCTTAAAAACACTATTTTTGAAGATGTACGCGCCCTACACCACTACTACCCACGTATGTATGCCTACTGCACCACTAAATCCCACGTATGTATGCTAGCTGCACCACTACAGCCTGCGTATACTCGCAAAAGTTGTAAAAATTAAAAAGTTGCAAGGAATTCGTTGAGATTACAGGATATTGGGTAGTTTCTCAATTGTCCCATTTCCTATAGCCTGTCACCCAACCAAATAACCATCCTTTTGTCATATAAAAGGAGGTTTTGGGGTCTCATTCCAAATCTAAGCATAAGAGCAGTGAAACTCTGCCCGTTTCATATCCCCTCCTTGCCCCAAGAATTTGCAGCCACGTTGTGATATTTGTACCAGAATTTCCCATTCTTGCCTTTTTCCTCTGTCATAAGCCTATTCCATTCCCTAGAGAGAGGTTTAGAGGAGAAATATATGTGGAAGCGCAGTTGGAGCTTGGTGAAGAGGAGCCCAGACCAGGTTCGAGGAGCAGTCGTCGATCTCATTGTAAGTAAACTTTGTGATATCAATAAAAGGAATACTTTTTCTGTCTCAAAATATGATGTGTTCAATCTTTATGTTTGATTTATTCTTTATTCTAACATCTAACCCATAATTCATATATGAGATGCATGTTTGGATTTCCATCTTTATTTGTTTGTGAATACAGGTCAACCTTGGGAGGAGACTTGTAGTCAACGGAGCAATCGAATGCGAAAGGATCGACACCGGATGCAGAGTCAAAGGTAAAGTTACTGGATCTTTTCACTTTGTATTTCATGCATGAATGTGGGGTATATTTGGGGTAGTCTAAAAAGTAGGAGACTTTTAGACAATTAGATCTGCCTACATGTTGAACCCTAGTGTAGTCCATAGGGGGGTTTTCCTGCTATAGCACCAGGGCATGGTACAATATAATTGCCAGTTTCTTGATGAGCTTGGGATTTACCAAGACTAAAGCAGATTCCAACCTTTACTACAAGGTTGTATATGGTGGACCAATGATATTACTGTTATTTGTGGATGACCTGTTTTTAACAAGAGATGAGAAGATCATCAGTGAAAGTAAGAGGAATCTTTCTACAAAATTTGAGATGAAAGACCTGGGTATGATGATTATTTATTAGGTCTATAGGTATGGCAGAGACCGAGTGAGATTTTCCTTAATCGAGGAAAACATACTGTAGAGATTCTTAAGAGATTCAAAATGATTGATTGTAAAGCCATGCCTACACTGATGGTGACAAATCTAAAGTTATTGAGTGATA
>SNQJ01S0222930.1:4709-14908 GCA_010110895.2 Picea sitchensis
ACACATGAGAAGGAAGGATGATAGAAGTACCTGTTATCGACGTTTGTCCCTGCACACTCTGAGTTGCGCTCCAATCCTTTGCTCCTCGCTGAATTCTGCAGACAAAACGAGATACGACCACTTCCTACTCTATTGATATTAGCTTGAAAACAGATCTATCAACTAGTGATAAGTTCGTATAGCATCAGACACAAACTAGAAAGAAACAGGGCAAGCGTGTCATATTGATGAGAATAACCACAGCAGTACTTACAATCGTAGATGCGAATGCGACAGCTTCGTCAAGTCCTCTTCGTCTAACCCTTGCCTGAAAGATCCATGACCTGGATGACAGCAGCTTCATTGATCACTCTCCTTTGGCTGACTCCAAGTTTCCTCCAAGATCATAAGTTTCATACATTCAATTCTCCCCCCTTTCCACCATCATAGAGCCTGTTTATATAGGTTAGGAGGAGCCTAACCTCTTGAGTTATGTTTAGAACTACTCAGGAACCTTCTCCATAGATCAGGGATCTATTGATGAGAACAAGAATTCGAGCACAACTGCCTCCTAATCTCGAATGTTCCTCCCCTTATTCTTCTCAACAGGCTAACAACTGACCCAGATTAGGGAGCTCTCCTTCAGAAGGGGTCTCAGAGCATTGTAGCGCTCCTTGGCAAGCCTTGGGGAAGTGTCAGCGCTCTTAAGATGAGAAGCACTCCTCCAAAAGGGTATTGGAAGCATTATAACACTCCCTAAGACATGATAGGGGAGCGCCAGCACTTCTGCAACTGAATTAGGGGAGCGTTCCCTCTCCAAACCTTAGTTTCAGGGCTCCTTTCAGGTTTCAAGAGTTATTTGATCCCAGTAAACCAGTTCTCCTCCTTCAAATCAATCATTTGAGATGTCATAAGTGCCCCCTTAGTTTCGTTATCATGACATCATGTCTGATCATCGTTTGCGACACTAGTGATCAACTTGCGACACTTGCAAAAGTTGAAGGGAAGATGCGACACTTACGATGATTGATAGGGACAATACGACACTTATCCATCTGAGCAATTTTGACGTGTAACACTCGGGTTTATCTCCCCACAGAAATATTACAACCAACCACAATTTTTAACCCATAGTATCTGGACATTTGGTTCATGTCAAGCGAACCATCGCAACCTCATTGTGACACCCCCTCTACGTCTTCACCACCAGAAGGCTATCACACCGTGACAGTCACTAATGACACTTCCATGGATCCCCTATACTCTCACATATTCCACTCTGATGAAGATATCATTGAAGAAATAACTGCACCAGATTGCCCATGGGATGCACTCCATCACCGAGCGCTCTTTCTCTCTCAGGAAGCCTTCAGTCCTCCTAGTCAAACCCTCATTTGTGCAACCGAAACCAAGGATTTCCTTCCACCCGGGCATATAGAATGGTTCAACAACCCTATCCCTACCTCTGACGCTTTTTAAAAAGGAAATATGGCCAATATTTCCCCCACCATCAAAATCGATATTTCCATCAAATTTGGAGTTATAGAGGAAATCACCATCAGTGCCGCATACTCTCTTGAAGAAATTACAGCCTACAAAACTCTCTTCCAGGAATACCAGGACATTTTTGCCTGGTCATACACAGAGATGCCTGGCCTTGATTTCTCTATTGTTGAACATCGTATTGACACATGGCATGATATCACCCCCATTCGTCAGAAGAAATGTCCATTGTACCCATCCAAAGTAGCGGCCATCAAAGCAGAAATTGACAAACTACGCACGACAAGATTCATATACCCTATCACTTACACGTCATGGGTCTCCAAACCCATCCCAGTCAACAAAAAACATGGCACCATTCACGTTTGCACCGACTTTCACGATCTTAATCACACTTGTCCTAAAAAAAACTTTCCTATGCCTTTCATTGACCATATTATTGATGAATGCATCGACCATGAGGCCTTATCCTTCATGGATGGATTCTCTGGCTACAATCAAATACAGATCCACCCACCTGATCAATATAAAACCACATTTACCACCCCATGGGGTATGTTTGTGTATCAAGTCATTCCTTTTGGACTCAAGAACACCAGTACAACATTCCAATGAGCCATGACCTATGTTTTCCAAGACCTCACTTGCATCATCCTTGCTTACTTGGATGACCTCACTGCTCGTTCCAAAAATCAAACACAACATTTAGATGATTTACGAGTTATCTTTCAATGGTGTTGGCAGTACAATATCTTCTTGAATCCTCTCAAGTGTGTATTCTGCGTCACTGTTGGATGCCTCCTTGGGTTCATCGTTTCCCAACACGGTATCATGGTGGACCCCCTCATGGTCCAAGCCATCACAAAAATTCCACCACCTCAAAATTTACGCCAACTGCAGAGCCTACAAGGCAAAGCCAACTTTTTATGATGCTTTGTCCCTGACTATGCAACTCATGCGCACGACTTCCTTCGCCTACTGTGTCATGATATCCCATTTCAGTGGGATGAACATGCCCAAGACGTGTTCGACTTCCTTCGCCTACTCTCCTACGCCCCTTTGATTAGTCCACCTGACTACGATCACGACTATATCCTCTACTTATCGTTCGCAGTTGTCTCCGTAGCAGGAGTTCTAGTACAACTAAGGGATGATGGCCAAGAGCATGTGATTTACTACATTAGTAAAAACCTTTCAGGACCACCCCTGAAGTTTAATCATGAAGAGAATATCACCCTTGTAGTTGTCCTCGCAGTCCAAAAACTGTGTCATTACATATTGCTTCGCACTATCAAAGTCATGGCTGATTCCAACCCAATGCAGTACTTTCTTAGTCGATGACAAATTAATGGTAATCTTACCCGATGAATCGTCATCCTTCAGGAGTATGATCTAGAGTTTTCAAATTTGAAAAGAAAGAAAGCACCCATCCTCGCTGAACTCATCACGACATTTCCCTTAGATGCCACAAGTTCCCCCGTCAACACAAATTTTCCTGACGAACACCTATTTTATATCCCCTCAGATGACCCCTGGTAGGGAGACCTTCTCGTATACCTTCAGACACAAAATTTTGGGTCTCATCTTTCTCGAGACGATCGTCGGCGCATTCTTCATCAAGCCCCTCACTACCTCCTCATTGGTGACATTTTGTATCGACATGGGGTTGAAACCATCCTCCGTCGTTGTTTAACCATCGACGAAGCTGAGAGAGTCTTGAATGACTACCACAGTGGTGCCTATGGGGGCCACCTCTCGGGGATGTCCACCGCTCAGAAAATCATTCGCGTCAGCTACTTTTGGCCTACGTTGTTTCACGATTGCATCCACGCTGTGAAGAGATTTGACAAATTTCAGTTGTATGCCAACAAAGCACGAGCACCACCCTCTCTTATACACTCGGTCATTACTGTCGGCCCCTTTTTCAAATGGAGCATAGACTTCATGACTTGCAACCCTCCATCTAGCAATGGATAGAAATACATTGTCGTTGCAGTCGATTACTTCACTAAGTGGGCCGAAACCATGCCTACCTTCAACAACACCGTTGACACTGCAGTACGTTTTTTCTTTAACCACATCATCTCCCACTTTGGAGTACCACTCCAACTAGTCTCTGATCATGGGAAACATTTAGAGAATGATATTTTTGTCGAACTATCCTCCAGACTAGGCTTCTCTCATGAATTTTCTTCCCAATACTACCCTCAATCCAATGGACAGGTAGAAGCAGTCAACAAGGTTCTCAAAACCATGTTATGGCGCACGGTTAACAAACATAAAACCAATTGGCATCATATGTTGTTCTCCGCACTATGGGCTTATCGCACGGAAGTTAAAATTGCTATTGTCTTTACACCTTTCCATATTGTCCATGGGGTCAAAGCCACTCTTCCCATCGAGTGTGAAATTCCCACATTGCGCACTGTTATTGAGCTATTACCCGACACTGCTCCAATGGAGTAGTGATTGTTGAACTTAGAGTCACTGGATGAAGACCTTTGGTCTTCATTTCAAAATAATGAGGCATCCAAAAAATGGTCGAAGTCCATCTTTGACCTCCATGTCAACCTTCGTTCATTCCATGAAGGTGACCTCGTCCTTGCTTACGATATCGCTCACGATACCCTTGGTCATGGAAAATTCGAGTCACTATGGCATGGACCTTACATCATCCAACATTGTCTCACTAAAGGCGCATACATTCTAGCCTCTCCCAAAGGTCACCCTCTCAAAGAACCCATCAACGGGTTGTACTTAAATAAATTTTATGCCTGAGCATAGCCATTCTATACTAGGATTTTTCTTTTGTACGTTTTTTGTAGAGTTTTTAATCTTCTTTTTTCCATGACTTACATCTAATCTACCATTTTTTTTATTGACATATTCCTCCTCCATTGGCCTACCACATAGGTTACGCTGATAGAGCTAGTCGGTGGACACAGAATCTCGCTTCAGTCGCTTGGTCCCTCTATTCCCCCTCACATGAACTGCTTCACTCCATGGGCATATGTTTGGGCTCAGCAACCAATAACCAAACATAATACACAGTCGTCATTGGCCTCCTCGACGAGGTCAGTCATCGCCATATTCGCAACCTTATCATTTTACTAGATTCCCAACTCATGGTCCTTTAGCTCAACAATGTGTACAGTGTCCGCGATCCTTACCTCTTCCACAAATACCTGCAAGTTAGACTTTTATCTCGACATTTTGATTCCATCACATTTTCACACATTCCAAGACAATACAATCAAATAGCCTATAATATGGCTAACCTAGTGTTAGATGGGTATTTATCACATTAAGATACCAGTACACATACATAAATCATCAACAGTCTGTCATAGCATATGGATTAGACATCATCACAAAGCACTAACAAACATCAACACATGTGAACATCACAAATATCCCACAATGTATATCCATATATATATATATATATATTGGTCAATGTGCCATCAATATTTACAAAAAATCATACATATACAACATCCGTAGATCGGTGAACCACCTCACCCCTATAGATACAAAAATGGTGTCACAACACCATATACAAATTGGGCTCGCCGGCCTATATAAATAACAAAATACATATATAGAGGCCCTCATGGTGCCTCTAGAGCACCACCACCCGGTCCTCTCTCTGACGGAGGTACCCCACCAGCTATAGGTCCCTTGGGCTCTGGGGGAAACCGCCCAGTCATCGTCGTCCCCGCTACGGCTTCTCTATGGATCAGGGTCCACGACTCCACTGATAGCCCAATAAAATGCTCCAGGATCCCCTCATGCTGGATACACACCCACATCCCCTCAGGTACTCCCTGTAGTACCACCTCTAATCACTGGAGAAAATCCTCAAACTCTCCCCCGACCCCCGCCGGAGGAGCATGTGATGGCCCTGCACCGGGGTCATCGTAACGGTGTTGCCTGGACACTCTCTCATCAGCAATGGGCATCACCCCAACATCATCTCATCGTCGTCTCTCTCCTACTCACGGCTCTCCCCGTGGAGGTCTCATCGGCCCCTGATGAGCTGGCACTCTAACCAACTCAACCTCGCGCCTGCGAGGTCCCACATCTGTACACACAAAAAAAAAATGACAGCATGAGCATCCATCCATACATAAAAATATATGATATACTATCTAACATATCAAAACATCAAATATAACATCATACCTCTGTGGTCGAACACCTCTCCCGAGGTTAACACCATATCCGGATCATCCCGGAAGTCCACCCCAAAATACGGATATTGAAGTATGATCTATGGCATCTGACACCACACCTATGCAGCCTCAATCTTGAAATAGTGGCCACCCTCCCCACCACCATGACGAACCAAGATCGTCGCCCACCACATCAGTCGTGGCTCTCGCACACCCGGTGCGCCCAGAAGCACTCTAAGGCGCAACATCGACACCCTCTCCAAGAACCACACTACCAAGATGGACCCAAAGGAAAACTCCCCTGAGTCAGCAGCTCGATGCCGGTCAAGTTGTCCTACCATCTTGGTGTGGAGCATCAACCCCCAGGAAAAATGCTCACCCACCAATGCCCTCTGCATAACCCTCAGTTGACCCCCACTGATCTGTTGAGTTGCAAGAGACCCATAGACTCTCACGATCATCGCTGCCACGAAACAATGCACAAGGGCATCCATCACCCCAATACTCACCACAAAGCTTGACATAAAGTTCTCCCCGGAACAATACCTCCGGGCTAAGACAGCCAACTACCCATCCCCGGCTAACACAGGCTCCACCAGTAACAGAGTTCCCCGAATAGGGAGCCCAGTCGAAAAATATATATCCTCCACTATAGTGAAGGCCAGCTTCTCACCCCACACCATAAAGCAATGCATATCCAGACTCCAAATAGCAATCAGGAACTACAAGAGATACTTCTATGCAGGCACTAGCGAACACTCAAAAAACTTTAACAGCCCACAAGCTGCCAAAGTGTCTCAAACCACCGGCTCCTCATCCCTCACTGCCTCCCTCAGGCATGCCCAATCCCTCTCCCTCCAATGAACCAGCATCATCAACATGATCACCTGCATCCACATATACAATAGTTGATCAACCATCACAACTCATAAATACATCAAAATCTCCAAAAATTGTAAGTTTTTACACCCTTCAGCTTTGCCTCCATGGAAAAATAGTTTTTCCCATAGGCATGTACATATGCACGCCTGTTCATCCCATGCATGAATGTCAACTGTATATAGGTGCATGCATGCACCCTTGTCATACACACACATGCGCCTATCGGCGCGCTTATTCATTTCACAGTTGCACACACATGCACAACTGTCAGCAACACATTTGCGCACGCATGTGTAGATGTGCTTCAGACAGGTGCGCATTCAATGCACACCTATTTTTCCTCTTTGGGCACCCCCATGCATGTCTTCCTCACTCACAGGTTCACACTCATGCGCATATCACCTTCGATCGCCAGCACACTGGGGGGCCCACACTCACAAAAACCCCTTGTACGGTCCTCCGTACAAGCCCTACCCAAAAAGAAAATCTAACTACTATGCAGGAGGATACGACTACTAACCTGACACTCGTTGATTCTGAATCGGCTGGCTCAATCTCCTAGAATCTCCAAAACTCCTCAGAAACCTCTCGTCCACTCATGATAGTAGCAGGTACAAATGAGGTGACAATGTGGGCCCTATAGCTATATATAGTCTTGTTTGCCAAACTTCTCTACTCAATTTCGGGAGCTACGAGCATCCATATTTCGATCCATCTTCAGCCACAGGACCAGGGTCCTGCCACCTACACAGTCATATTCCCTGGGCCACCATCCATCCTTAGCCCCCAGGGAGCATTTTTCCCATACTCACGCTCCCGTACGCATGCTTATATTCACACATTATTGAATAATTGTTAAATGTTCTTTATCTTCAGATATTGTTCACGTCGGGTATTCATTTTTCATGTGTTCAGGTACTTGGGCATCATGCGTCAGCGCTACCCCTTCAGGTATATGACCGACACTGGCATGTAATTTTTCCCTTTGAATCTCAATTGCATCTCCAGTCACACCCTCCGACATTTTCCTGTAGGACCCTATATGCAGCTCTGCAGTACTGTCACCTTCGTTGCACTTCGGTACTACCACCCGGTAGCATTCTCCCCCACATGAGTTGTCCCATTCATAGTCCCCCTTGGTACTTTTACACTCATGTTGTTTTCACCCTTTAGGGATGGGAGTCTCCATAGTCTTACGCATTTTCGAGAACCAACCACATACTCCTTCTCCTCATTTTTTCTAGCCTACCCAAAGGACTCCCAAGTTACCTCACCATGGTTCTATTTTGACTACACCCCCGCAGTATCATTAACCATCCTTTTCATCCACAGTCAATTTTCCCATCTGCAGATTGTCCTCCATTCGCTTCCCTAAATACAAAAACCCACCTATGGGGGCCCCACCCTCCACTTGTTTTCCAAGAAACTTGCACCCTCATTGTCCAAGCCATCTTACACTGGGGCACCCGTTTCTATATCTACATAGTTATCCCAACTTATCTTTTATTCTTTTGGTAATTGTACAAAGAACCTTTTCCCGCATTTATCTAGTTCTCTATTGTCGCATTTAAGAAACCTTCCTTTTTTGGCAAAGAAACCCTTGTCGCCCTTGGTTGGGGAATATTTCACTTCCTCTCACCAATGACATTATCCATAAACCCCGAGTATCTTACAGTCCCTACACCTTTTGATCTCTGAGTTTGTCCATTTTGTCACACCTCTGGCACCATTTACCATTTTCTAGTCATCCACCTAACGCTAGATTCAGTTTCACGGTTGTTTCCATTTCGCATATCTCCCCAACCAAGGGCAGTCTTGAGTCTCACCACTTCTAGACTTCATCCATGTTACTCTTCAGTCCCTGGTTTCATCCATTAGATTTCATGAAGCTCTCCGCTTCTCGAAGCCGCGTCTCCCTTTCTGTCGACATCACCACAGTTTCTAGATGGGCGACAGTATCTTGACCATCATTACCTTCAAAACGAGAAGTCTCAGACGGTACAGAAAGGATCATCATCACTCTCTGTTATCGTTGACCTCCACAACATTCACCTCCAACACTTTATCATGTTGTGGTTGGTCTTACTTTGCGACTATTGCAATTATTTTTATATTTGTCGAAGACCTCTGAACATTGTTAGGCCATTAATGCCTGTGACTCAGCGACACTTTTTATAGGTGTCATCGCCTCTTTTCAGAGTTTGTTCACCACTAGAATTGTCCTCTTCTATTATCAACCAAGCCCCCGAGGGAAATGCAGTCATCTACACCAACACACAGCTTCAGTTATTGTATTACACATTTTTGAGTTACATGACATGACCATGGGGCATGCCCACCTCGTTTGTACACAGTTTTATTTTTCACACATTGCAAAAGGACAGGGTCCTACAGGTTCCCCTCTCCCTCCAATGGGTCACTCTTGAAACTCCCCTCAACACTCTTTCTTACAATGGTACTCTCAGTAGAAGAAACATTGATGTATTTCGGCTATACGTATTCTCCTAACCTCATACATCAAGTGGCATATGTTATCACTGAAATTTCATCTGCAAATGGTTACAGGAATCCAGCATCTCCAAACATCTATTAGTTCATCCATGGACCAAAAAATGCATTTCCAAAAGGTCCAAAACTATACAACCAATAATAAAATCAGCATGCACTAAGACTACATAGGTAGCGCATGCACCTGCGCCATTCAAAAACGCAAGAAAAGGGCACATGCACATGATGCGCGATTGTGGACGCAAAAAAATGCACACCCCTCAGAATGGCGGATTAATGATTGTGGTCGGCCTTCCACCCACTTCTGGTTCAGCTTCCAAGTCGATTTGACACCCAAATCTCAGCTAAATCCCACTGGGTGGCTGGTCAAAGACCTAAGGGTGCCCTAAAAGACCCCTTGTTCACACTAAAGACTAGTTGAATAATGCCTCAAAGATTTACTATAAAAAGAGGCAACAGGTGCACTATATTTTCAAGGAATTCATTTGTATTGTTATGCTGCCTATATTCTCTTGGAGGATCCTCTTTCCTTGTCAAGACCATACAAGCACCAATTCATTTGAGCTATTCACCTCACCTCTTGAGTGAATGAGCTTGGGATTTCTTCACCATTTCCTTCAAGTTTTCTAGTTGTAAGAAGAGCTCAATCTTTGGGGGTTCAAGAGCCCTCCCTTGGAGGAAGAGGGGACCCATAAGTCTCCCTTTCTCTTTGGTGTTTTCTTTCCAATAATACAATCCTTTCCATTGGTGGCATGAATGTTGTTTATTTCTTGTTCTAATGTCCTTATGCACTCTAGTTTAGTTTCTTTTATTGTTCTTAGCTTAGTCTTTTTTTTATATCACATGCTTGATGTTTCTAACTCTTGCATTCACTACTGTCTTGCCTAGCTAACCCAACTGGGCTTGTAAGTGTCTACATTTTGTTCATTTAGGTGACTAAAGAGACGCAACACATGCTTCTTTTCTTTTCTGACTCTGAGAAATATGACTCTCTTCTGTTTTCCATAAACACAATGCTCACATAAATCCAAATCAATTTGTTTAAGATCTGGAAACAAATTTCTTTTGCAAAGTATCTGCATCCTTGTAACACCCTGTTTCCCCCAGATTGTAAATATAACTGAACTAGCCAAGGACTATGGCAAAACTCAT
>SNQJ01S0222931.1:0-14908 GCA_010110895.2 Picea sitchensis
AGGTGGGCGACAAAGTTTGGTTGCACTTGTAGAAAGAATGCCTTACAGGACCCAATCGGAAGATTCTCTCACTCTGTTATGGGTCATACACCATCACCAAGATCATGGTGGATAATTCTTTTGAGCTCAACATTCCTCCTTTCCTTGGCATGCACCCAGTGTTCAACGTGGATCTCCTTCGCCCTTATTTCCCACCATTATTAGACACCTCAGATGTAGCAGAGCAGCTAACACCAACAGAGCTCAACCTTGACTGCATACAACAGGCATCCAATGATCAAATTGTGGACACATAGATCAAGGGCACTCAACAACAAAGGATCCAACTTTATCGAGTCGTCAAAGCAGGGCAACTCCTGTACCAAGGCAAGTGGTTCACCCTGGGCCAAATTCAGCAGAAATTTCTTCATATGATGGGGGAAATCAACGCAATGGAGACCATTTATTCCTAAGGAGGGAGGATTGATCCAGGTGGATATCAGTGGCCACCCACCTTCCCCAACTAGCTCAAAACAATTTTCTGACAATTTTGGCAATTTACTATTTTTAGCAGTTTTAACTTTCGGGACCATTTTGAGGGCCTAAATGAAGGTTTTTTAGGATCGATGTTTTTTGTTTATAGATAAAGGCATTATTGAGCCCCCAAAATGAATCTCCTTGATGATACCTTTCCAATGGGATATCATACGCCTAAAACGGAGATCGTCTGCAAAAGTTACGACCCTAGGAAGTTGATGTACTAACTTACCCAAATGGAGCTCACATGACTTTTGGCGCTTCATCTCCTAAGGTTAGGTTTTTGGATGTTTAGGGTTTTGGGAATTTCTGATTATTGTAAAAATGGCTTTAGATCCTCATTGTAATCTTCTTCTGGCGAATGAGCGCAACCGTCACATCTCTTCTCAGAGATAAGCCGCCACCATTCCAGCAAGCTTGTTTCTGTTGCATTTTACAGTTTCAACTTATTTCCTTATGGAATAGAAAACCAGTTTTATTGTATCTTTGTTATTTTGTGTTAAGCACCTGTTAATAATCTGTAGTCATTTCATTCTGCTCATAAAATCCGGATCATATATATAGATAAGAAGAGGTAGGCAAGAGAGTTTCAAGATAGTCTCGGAGTTATTTCCCAATGGAAAGTTTATGGAGTTCATTAACCTTATCTTAACCATACATACTTCATGTCAGATTTGTCTACAAGTAATGTCGTACATCAAGACAAGTTTAAATTTATTATTTATTTTTTTCAGATTACCATCCTCACTAGGTAGAATGCTCCACTACCAGCAAGCCTGTTCAACACTTTGGCAGGTTTACCTAGTCATACCACAAGCCAGTATCTGTTGCTAGTAGCCCTGTTCAGTATCCTGATGGGTTAGCCTCTTACACCCTCAAAGACTGGCCCTCCATCTTTCAATATTTTATTATAAGATTTCTTTATGCAAGAAGATGGGGGGACAACTCTGAAAACAACTTTTTCTTTCTCTTTTTTTTCAATTGGGATGGTATTTATGTTAGAGGATGACTTTCCGTTATATTCCTTAGTGATTGTCCTGATGTAAGGGGTACTTAAGTGGACATGGCCTATCTAAAGATATGATATAATCAAGCTATTTAGTGTGTAGTGGATGGTACCATTGAGAAAGAACAGAAAGGCATCTCTAGGCTCAACTTACTTTTCCTCTTTTGTAAGTTATTGTGATGTTTCCATGACTAACCGCTAATCAGACCTCCTTGTTACTTTTTAATAAAGATACTTTACTCACTTACTTAGGTTTCTTGGGAAAACTGTATGAGAGACCTCTAATCTTGATGGTTACGGTATCACTTCCTTATATAGTGGTGAAGATTTTCAAGAGCAACTACTTTTTTTTTTTTAATGTCTTAAGAAAAGATGAAAATCTTTGCAAAAATATGGCTAATTACAGCAATTCAATATTCATTTGATGCTTAGCAGACAACAAGGTTAAAATATAGAAATATTTTGAAGAAAAGTCCTTCTTTTATATTTCTTTGAAACGGTCTACTCTTGGTGAAATAAATACCTACAAAAAACTCTAGAATTGCTTATTAACAAAATTCAAAAACTATTTACATATGTACAGTAGAAAATTCAGAAAACATTCAAGAACAAGGGAGGAATTCCCCATCTATTAAGGCCAATGCCTTATCAGTTGACATGACCTGTAGAAAATCCTCTTTGGAAATGGTCTTATGATCAAATTTGAGTCGATGTCCATTTACTACAAAGGAGACTTGTCCATCATCAATTGTTTTGATTTTCACAACTCCATTGTCATATACAATGACTACCTCGTAAGGACCCAACCACCACGTGGTGAGTTTGCCTTTGAAGGTTTTAAATTGGGAATCAAACAACAAAGCCCAATCACCAGGTTAGAAGTGTTTCTTCTTAATAAACTTGTCATGCCACTTGCTCCTCTGGTGTTGAACTAATATTGTTCGTTGGATGGCATCTTGCCTGATCTCATCCAACTCATTCAATTGTAGGGATCATTTTTATTGAGCCTCATCCAAGTTTAATCCCAATTATGAGGCAATACAGAAGGTCCTTACTTGGAATTCTATTGGTAGAAATACTTGTTTCCCGTACACTAGCTCATAAGGGGTATGCCCAGTGGTGTTTCTCCAGGTGGTCCAATAAGCCCACAAAGCCTCTGGAAGCCTATCAACCCAATCCCGGTGAAGCAATTGAATGGTCTTGGTTAAGATAGCTTCCAGAGCTTTGTTTGTACATTCTACCTGACCATTAGCTTGTGGGTGGTATGGAGAAGATTTATGTTTAATCCCATATTTCTCTATTAGCTCTCTCATCAGCTTGGAAGTGAATTGAGTGCCTTAGTCTGTAACAATTTTGTGAGGGACACCGAAGAGGGTAAAGATGTCTTCATAGATAAATTCAACAATGGATTTTTCTATAGCCCTAAATAGGGATTTTTCCTCTACCCACTTGGTGACATAATCTGTACAAACCAAAATATAGTTCTTCTTACAGGACATGGGTGAAATTGGTCCTACAAAGTCAAGGCCCCATTTTTTGAAAGGTTTTATCATAACTTGGTCACGCAAGGGAATTTTTTCAACTGACGTAGGTCTTCCTATCCTTTGGCAACTATCACAACTCCTCACATACTTGGCAACGTCTTTGAAAATGCTAGGCCAATAGTAACTTGAATGTAACACATTAAATGTTGTACGTTTGTTAGAAAAATGGCCACCACATGGTCCATCATGACAACTTCGTAGTATTTCTGGTACCTCGTCTTCTCAAACACATATACGAATAATCAAATCAGGACCTGTGTGAAAAAGGTCATGGCCAACCCAAGAGTAATTATCACTTTGTGTAATAATTTTATGCTTTTCATGAGGTGACAAATGAGATGGTAACTTCCTAGTAGCCAAATAGTTTGTCATATCCGCAAACCACGGGTTATTTACAGAGAGGGAAAAAAGGTGCTCGTCTGGGAAACTATCATCTATGGGAATATCATCATCCTCATTTTTTATTCGTGAAAGAAAATCAGCTACCAAATTCTCCTTTCCAGGTCGATCAAGAATAGTGATGTTAAACTCTTGCAATAGCAGGAGCCACCTAGTCACTCGACCATTAATTATGGGTTTATTCATGAGAAATCTAATGGTGGAATGATCTGTATGTAAAAATACTTCATAACATGTAATGTAGTGGAAAAACTTGTTAATAGCATGAACAAATGCCAAGAATTCCTTCTCGGTAACTGTGTAGTTTAACTCGACATGGGACAAGTTATTGCTCACAAAATAAATGGCATAGGACTGTTGGTCTTCCTTCTGCCCTAATACTCCTCCTATTGCGGTGTCGGAGGCATCAGTGGATATGTGAAATGGGAGAGTCAAATTGGGCCCTCTAAGGACTGGTGCCACAAACAACTTAGCTTTCAGGGTCTCAAAGGCAGTTTGACACTGCTCAGTCCAAGAAAAATCAACATATTTTATTAACAATTCAAACATGGGTGCAACAATCTTTGTAAAATTTCAATAAATCGTCAGTAGTATCCAGCATGTCTAATAAATATTCTCACCTATTTATGAGTATTGGGGGCTGGAATTCTAACGATGACCTCAATCTTTGTAGGATCGACTTTTATCCCTTCAGATGAAACATGATGTCCTAGAACCACTCCTTCAGTCAACAACATTTTACATTTTTCATGACTTAGAGATGGGTTCATTTCTTGGCATATGATAAGGACTTTTTCTAAGTTATCTAAGGCTTCCTGGTAATTTTTTCCATAAAATGTGAATTCATCCATGTATACCTCCACATAATCATGAATAAGATCAACAAATATCCCTAGTATTGCTCGTTGAAATGTGGCATGGGCATTACACAATCCAAATGGTAAGATCCTATAGGCATAGGTGCCCCAAGGACAAGTAAAGGTTGTGTTTTCCTGATCCTTGGGTGTTATGAGAATTTGATTGTACCCGTTGTACCCATCTAAAAAGGAGAAATACTTCTTTCCAGACAGGGTATCCAAAACTTGGTCGATGAAAGGAAGAGGAAAGTAATCCTTCAAAGTAGCTTTATTGAGCTCCCAGAAATCAACATAAATTCTCCATTTCCCGGTCACTTTCTTTGGAACCACTACAAGCGGGGACACCCACTTACTATCAGAGATGGGATAAATAAACCCGATGTTTAATAGCTTTTGGATCTCCTCTTTTACTATATTTTTGAGTGTTGGGTTCATCCTTCTTTGGGGTTTCCTAACAAGTGTTACTTCCCCCTGGGTATATATGTGATGGATGCACGTGTTAGGGTGTATACCCTTCATGTCAGTGTATTCACAGGTGAATGCCCCCAATTTTTTGTTAAGGATACTTACTAATTGTTTTTGTTGGTCTTCATCTAGCCCGAATTTTATATGTAAAAATTTCCTTGGACTAATCTCATAGGGCATAGTATAAGATATGGCAGACTCATCTATCTCGAAGATAAAAGATGTCGAAGACAAAATGGATGGGTCCAATTGTTCCTAAAATTCTTCCCCAAACATGTACTCAAATTGGGGAAAAGATTGTGGAAAATCAACACACGTGATAGCAGAAATGAACTAGTTTAGTACATTTTCCATTGTGTGCTCCTAAAGTGCCGAGGCATGGTCACTTGGCAATATGGGTTCTTCCCAGTCCTCATTCTCATATGGAAATTCAAGCTACCATATATTCTCCATGATAGGTTGGGCTGGAGGGTATATGGTGAGTTTTTGGATAGAGAGTCCATTTGAGATGGTCATTTCTCCCTCTCTTTAGTCAATAAATGCATTGGTTGTGGCTAACCAAGGACTTCCCAAAATGACGGGATGGCCTTTGGTAGCATCCTTTGAGTGAATGACAAGAAATTCTACTGGGTACTCCCATGAGGATAAAGTAACTATGATATCATCCAAAATTCCTTCAGGTATAACCCTAATTTTATCTGCGATTTCCAAAATGGTTGGGGTAGGTCTAAGAAGAGGTTTTAACTGTAATTTCTCCAAGGTAGTAGCAGTCATAACATTGATGGTTGCCCCTAGGTCTATGAGAGTGTTTCCAATGGAGACCTCATTAATGGTTATGGTCACTACGAGGTTTCCTAGGTTCCCATATTTTTCTAGCTTAGGCTGCTCTGATATGTACTCATAAAGTTCTCTTATCAAATGTACTATTGGAGGATCCTTCTACTTCCTACCTGGCTTCTTAATACACAATTATTTGACTACCTTACTATAGATTGGAATATCGTTAATGGCTTGAAGCAAGGGAATCTTGACACAAATATTCTTCAATTCATTCAAGATGTCAAATTCCGGTTAGGTGGTAGGTTTCTCGATTATTAATCTTTCTGGATAAGGAGGGGCCTTCGTAATTTGTGAAGGTTCATTTTGGGGAAGCTTGGGTTCTTGGTCCTTAGGAATAATAACATCTTCCCACCTAGTGTCATCCGTAGGTTGTTTTGGGGTTTCCTCGTCTTCTTCTTCCTGTATGACTACTGAAGGTCTCTTCCTGTTCAGAACTTTTCCTGATCTTAGTTGAATTTTCGATAGTGGAACAGGAGTAATAACATATGTCGGGAAGGCCTGCATCTCAGTATTGTGAAGAGGTTGAGTGGGCTTATTATTGGGATTGGGAATTGGTCGTGTTGGTAATAATGTTGGTCTTGAGGATCTTTCATTATGATATTTTTGTGGTTGTTGTTGTGGGATAGGAGGTAAAGGTGGTGGAACAAAACCTGACAGAAGATGCAGAGTGTTTGGTGGAAACTGAGGGTAAGGATGGTTGGACATAGGGACAGGTGGATCTTGAGGGTTTCCTTGGTTATGCCCTTCTCTCTATCCTTGAAGCCAAGGATGTTGGTACTATGTAGACCATTTTTTCCAACTTGGTGAGTTCCACTATTGTTGTTGTTGATAATAGGGTGGAACTTGAGATTGTAGATCTGGGTATGTGGGTTGGTTCTTAGGCTGCCATGTCCTCCTAGGTTCATAAGAGGACTCCCCGAGATCCCCACTCCTATATATGGATAATAAACTGGGAAATGATGGATATTTATCAGTTGAGTGGTCCTTCGTGCAGAAGCCACAAATTGAAATGTTGTCTAATGGGCATTCCCTTGAGGAATGCTTCCTTCTGCATCTTGGGAAATATATGCTCACTGTTGCATTTTTATCCTCCTATTTATTTTTTATTTTTAGGGTGTTCAAATGGGAACCTGATGTGCTTAAGATATCTATCTTGAAGTTCTCTAAAAGGTTCCCGATCTCTGCTCTTATAATACCACCTGAACTAGCTAGTTTTAAGTTTCTATTATAAGGGTCCTGAACATTCTTTCTTATTTTAGCTCTACTCCTTGAGTAATTCTTACACATTTCACATATTTCGGCAAATGGTTTATGAGATATGTCACCTGATGCCAGCAGGTTAAGAATCTTTAGGTATTCTTCTGAAATTCCCTTAAGGAAAAGAGCCCTAACTGCATCCTACGGGAGGTCATGGTATTTTGACTTCTGGGAGATGTATGGAAACCGTTCCATATAATCCTCAAGATTATCATCTTCTAATTGTTGGATTTTGAATATGTCATTACGAGACTCCTTGGTCTTGCAACAATCTTGGTACTTCTTGAGAAATATATCTTTCATGGCTTCCCAAGACCTAATACTGGATTCTCCCAATCCCATGAACCATCTTAGTGCAGAGTCCTTGAGGGTGGCAAGAAAGAGTTTTAGTTTCTAGGCATATTGTAAGAAGTTGTAGCTCCTACACAAGATGTCGAACTCAAATAGGAAGGTGTCTGGATATTCAATGCTTTTACCATAAAAGGTAGGCAGTGTTGAGAGAGGAATATTTTTCACATTGACATTTGGGGTGGTGTCCAAAATTGGAAACCCAAAGGTAGTTTCGGTTTGGTTTCCAGCTTCTTCTTTCTCCCTGTGTCTTACATTGTTGTGATCCTCCCGATCATCCTTACTGGTTTGGTTTCTAAAAAGAGAGTACTTAAGTGGTTTTATCTTTGAAGAGAACAAGGTATTTCTCTGATGGGAAGGTCTTTCTATTGTTTGGGTGTCTGGGACTCTACTCGAGCCGGTTGAGGTTATTGGTGCCAAAGTTTCTGTGTCAATTTGAGAGACAATTATGTTGGTTGAACTACCAAACAAGGTATTCACCTGTTCAGGGTATATGATGTCTTCAAAGTTAGGATATCCATATGGTGGTAAGAAAACAAAGGTTGTATTGTTTGGTTCTATGGAAGGCTTGAGTGGTCTTGCCTCCTGTCCCAATATTACTGATGCTTCAATTTTTTGTTCTATAGTGCTCCCTATATTAGTCTCTTTAGAGACTACTTTAGCTCTTTGGGTTGAGCTAGCTCCTGTTTTTCGGTATTGATCTATGCAATTTATGAGTGGAACGCTCCTTCCCCCAAAAAGGTCAAAAGGAACCTTGGTTGAAAGATCAGATTTATATTTAACGTATCTACCTTTTGGGTCTCTAGGTCTATTCATGAAAGTAAAAAAAAACAAAAGGAAAAACTATCGTTGGGTTTGGGGGAACCTTCTATAGCAGATGGGTAGGTTCTTACCTCTCGTCTTAAAGTTCCCCCGCCACCAAACTAATGCTAAGGTTTAGAAATGATCTATTTCCTAACTATTTCCTACCTTGAGACAACTCTCTGGTAACGGCACCAAAAATGATGGGTATTCTATATGCACTAGAAACACACTAAAAACCCTCAATTAAATTGTCAACCCGTGGTAAGTAAACTTAGAGTTGTAGCAATATCTATTCCAAGGTAGAAAGGCTAGAGGTAGTATAGTCTAATTAAGGAGATGGGATATTGAAGGGCTAATCTACTCAAGCAAAGACTACTAATGATCAAACCCTACTAAGAAACTTAAATTATGTACCCTAAGTAACCTTTTAACAAAGGATAGATGGATAGTTCTAAGAAAGAAAATGAAAACCCTACTTAAAGCAAATTAACTTAATCATGACAATAAGCAAAAGCAAACTATCTACCTAATAAGCAATAACAATAGTAAACTACTATAATTAACCTATTCAAATTCAATAAGCAACTATCCTATGAAAGCAAGTAAATAGACACGCAACTACCCTATCAAAGCAAAATAGACAAGCAAGCAATTACCCTATTAAAGCAAGTAAAAAAGCAGGCAAACAACTAACTAACCTATGATAACTTCTGCAACAAGTAAACTAATCAAAATTACTCAATAAGCAACTAATCAAACTAATAAGCAAGTGAACTCTATTCTTAAATTAAATTTCACAATAACTTCTAATTTATAAAAGGAAATCTTAATCTACTAAATTCAAAGCATCAACAACTACTCTTTATTCTACGATAAAGAAACTATTCTTTAAGTTACCAAAGCAAGAAGACTATTCTCTAAAAAGCAAGGAAACTATCCTCTAATCTATAAAAGCAAGGAAACTCAAATATAATGTTGATGGTTATGTCTTTGGTGTCTTATGATATCATGATGGCACTTCAAAAATAATGATAACTCAAGAGGGATAAACTCAATATTGACTTCGACAACAAAGTGAAAAGTGTGAATTAGACAATCCAATGAGAACTTAGCCATTATAGAAGCAACATCAACGATCATGCATATCCATGTGATTCTTAAATTTATGCATTAGTCATCAACAGTATAAAACACTATTCTATTAAATTCAAATGCATTCTACACTATATAAACAAATTCATACTACTTAGATTCATATCTGAAAACTAAACTTAATAATAAACTTCGAATTAAAATTGCAACCTAGATCTAGAAAAGGAAATTGCATAAAGTAAACTAAACTAATCCTATTTTAACAATTCATATTGCAAAAGAGGAAATGCTCTTAAAACATAATTTAAATCCTATTTTATATTTCAGCATATGACAAGAAATTAGATGAGAAAACTAACTAACAACTAGATAATCAAAACTAAACAACAATTAGATAAGGAAACTGAAAATGAAAACTAAAACTAACAACTATCCATCCACCAAAACCTTTCCAAAGAAATCATGAATTAAATACCTCGTTTTAACTCTGTTTTAAATTCTATTTCAGCATATAGAAAATCTAACTATCATCTAATTACACATAGGGGTTAGTATCTAAGCTTGCAAGCTAATTCCTACTAATTAAAAATTCATTGCATATTAAAACTAGCCTCCACAATAACTTGCAAAACTGAATTAAAACAATTAAATTATAAACAACAATTTATACAGTAAAGAAGCATAATGAAAACTCATGTACATAAAATAAATAAAATGATGACTACACTATTCAATTCAGAAGAAAACTAATTAGATATTCACCCAGACTACTGGTGGGGCCCACAGCAAGTCGTGGCTACTCTTCAAAGATGAACCATGAGCTCAACAACACGAATTCAACATTAAAATAAGAAATGCAGTTTTACACAGTCTTAGCAAAATGTGTCTGAAAATAGCAAAACAGAGTTGAACTGTTTTTTTCTCTCTAACACTATATGTCTGACCACTGAGGTGGTATTTATAGATTTACAAGATGAGAGGTCGACCACTAGAAGGATCGACCTTCTCTAAAAACAACAAATCACATTCAATGCATCCTAACTGTCGATGGCTTCTAGAAACAAGGCGAGCCAATAATCGCCTAGCATAACAACCCAAATCAAGTTGTCAGAAGCTCAGTAGCTGGAGGCCATGAGCACAAGAAAAACCCATGTCTCTGATTCGCCCATCATTGGCCGCCGATATGATAACCACCAAATCGCCCATGGTTTTAGTGTAGGCGGAGTGTCGGATGGAGTATCGGATTGAGTGACGGATGGAGTATCGGACAGAGTGTCGGATGCAAAAACAAGCTGCGATTTTTCCCTGTGACACACAGAACACGAATTAGTTTCCTGAAATCATCAAAACATGTTGAATTACACTCAAAACCATCATAAAACATGAATCATGCATACCTGGTATGAATCATGGCGATTTAACACAAAAAATATTCAAAACTCTTCAAAATAGGAAAATACATATACACATTTGGTCAAAAAGGATCCAATCAACATCATTATATTAACCATATCGCGGCCCAACACAATCACAAAATACATTTAGGGATATAGGCAAGCCAAAATAAATTCAATGGTTTTGACAGAATTCAACACCTGATTTTCTTAGTTTATAATCACATAGAAATGTTTGCTCATAGAAATCAATTTAAAATATATTTAAATGGACTTTGCATACCAAATATCATGATCAAGGAAGTATTTTAAGGCCACAAAATATTGTTTACTTTCAAGGCACACCCAAATATTTAGATTATCCTTAAATAAACGTGTCTTTTTTAGTTGAGCAACATTTTTTCTACAACATTTCAAGCTGCAATAATATCCTTCGATGGTGAAATCCCTTAAATGAAACCATGTAACATACCCAGCCACCCATAGGTCGGGCTACGCCACTTAATCCGATTGCAACACACCTAGTCATCAACAGGCAAGGCACGCTGCAGTCCCAAGAATCAGTTCTCTGAATGGATCTCGAATTCAAACAACATTTAATCTAAAAACAAGCATGAAAGAACCACTTGCATTAATCAAGATCCATGCCAAAGCATAAAAGAGATAAACAACGTGCCATGTAAAACAAATAGCCAGTATACAATCACATTAAAAATACATATCTCGGAAATAATTAAATACACAACGGAAATAAACATTACACAGAAAACACAGAGAGCACTTATCTTTGCAAGTAAACGTTCACAAACTGGCTATAGACCAAGCACGTTTCTCCCAACCATAGACATTGTTGTTCATTTACTCTCAATAGGAGGTCACCCCCGAGCTAGGGCTATGAATCCACAAGGACGGATCCTAGGCCAACTCTAAACACATAGTAGTTGGCTAAGTAGCTCTCAGGTTTCCCAACCTCACAATAAATCCTAATTTCCAGCTCTCTTTCCCCCTCAGCCTGCACAACCCCAAGAAATGAACACCTTTCTTTGCCATGCAGTCCTTGAGGCTGTTCCATTTCTCTCCAGGGATCCAATGTTATTGTTCAGGAAATCTCCATTCTGGAAACTACAAGAACTCTCAATTGTGGATAGTTTCATCTGAACTGTCATCAGTCTCATAACTAACAGGCCTCTCAGCACTCAAGCTATCACATGCCTTTCAACACTCACAACAATCCAAGTACATCAGCTCTCTTCTACCTAGCATGCACAACCCCAAGAGAATGAGCCCCTTTATCTGCCACATAGTCCCTCGAGCTGTCCATATCCTTCCAAAGCTCCAGTGCTTCTGGTTAAGAATCTCCCTGCTGAGACTCTCAGGACTTGTAGCTGTGGACAGTTCTATCCGAACTGCCATCAAGCTCATGCACACAAGCATCCATTCCCTCCTAGAATGATCAATATTTATTACAACCATTCATCAATGGCTGTCCTCTTCCTGCCATTTTTTTCCATGCTTAGCCCAAGAGCATACGAGCTAGCAACAGTGAGTGAAGAGGAAATAAGAACACGGGAATAAAACGAACCACGGGAAGAAGACGAAGAAGCACATTGGGGAACAAGAAGAAGTGAACCCAAGCAACCCCCAAGGAATGTTTAAATCACATGAAGACAAGAACCGCATGGCCTCCCTCCCAAGAAGCTCATTTAACCCCCTTTCTCCATAAAATCAATTATGGGTAAAATAAAATAATAAAAAGAAGACTTAGCCGCTCAATCCCCCTCTCTCATGGAATCATTGCACCCTATCTCTTTTTTCCTTGTCGGTCTTGCAGCCAATGATGTATTTTATTAAAGTATATGAATTATTACATTTCTTAGGCACTTTGGCCCCTTTTCAACTTTACCGACTCACCAACCTAAGTCATATTTACATAATACATTATAGTTCATAAGGGTTAGAACCGGTATGTTACATCCCCCTCCCCTTATTTTGGAATTTTTCTCAATGCACAACACCATTCCAATTTTATTAACATTACAAATCCAGGCCCTCTAGCCTTAATCCACACATGCAATCCAGCCCAATATTATATACATAGGCACTTTGGCCTAAAATTAAACATGTATACATAGGCATTCCGACCCAAAACATGTATAATGATCTTCATAATTTATATTTCTGGCACCAGTTCCAACCAACAAGCTCTCATTCCCTCTCATCCCTACACAACCCAAAGAAATGAACCCCTTTCTCTGCCATGCAGTCCCTCAGGTTGTTCCACTTCTCTCCAGGGCTTCAGTGCACTTGGCCAAGAAGTTTCAGAGTCGTGGCTTCCAGAACTCCAGCTGCAACAAGTCCATTGGAATTTCTTCATTATATGCCCTTGTCACTAAATTGCTCCAGCATCACCTTCTTTTCTCTCATAGTCTGGTACTTTTCTAGATCTTCATCATTCATCGTTTTCCTACAACATTTCAAATCAACAAGCATGTCAATTCACAATTTGTGCATAAAATTTTCATTTTTTCTCATAATCTAAGAGTAAATTTTCATAATCCAATACAATACTTATCTGTGTGGTTCACGGATCTGCATCCATATGGTTGTCTCGTTAACTTGGCTCACTGTTTTCCTTTGACATACCCATTATGTGCATGATGCCAATCAAGAGCTATCAGAGTCTCCTCTTCCTTGTGGTCACTCAACTTCCAGGCCCAGGCTCAGGCATCCCCTTCTCTGTTATACAATCCCTCGGGCATTCCATCTTGCCTGACCAAAGATTTCGTGCACAAGAAGATTTCTATGGACACAGAGTTCTCATGTCACAACAGTAGCCTTTTCCATGCTTTTCAGCTAGCATATCCAACATCTCATTTGTATTATATAATATACACATACAGTCATCATAAGATATCATTATAATCATTTTCAATTATAAATGTCAAATCTATTTTATACAGGAAAACAAAATTTTCCAAGCATGATCTTTCTGCTCATAATGGTTGGTTCTGCAGCTGTAGATATCAGTCTTCCTTATGGGCTTACATCCCTGCCATATCCAAGACCATTCTACCTACAATTTTCTCGATTTACATTAAGCTAAAACAATTTATCAGTAATTTGTTAAATTATAATTCCCAAAACTGTTTCATATATGAAAAAAAAAACTTCCAGACATGAGCTTCTGCTCATAACAATTTGGATCTTTGCAGCAATAGGCATTGGTATTATTTATGGGCTTACAACACTGCCATATCCAAGACCCTTTCCTCCTACAATTTCAGCATTCCTCAGCCAAACAAATTGTCAATATCTCATGTATAAGATATATATATTCATGGTAACGATTCAAAATAAAATCACAAAGTGATCTCATAATTGTTTACAACTACAATTCAATCACTTCTATTAATCCAACTATCAATTGGAATGAACTCATCATTACATACGCATGTATTATCAGTCACACAGACTTTTCATAATGCAACAATTTATTACTAATTAAAATAACAATCAATGTGTCAATACCCATGGCCACATATACACAATGCATCCATGCATTGACTATATAATACCACATAACTATGTCATGCATTCCACCATGATGAGTTGGAAGGTCTGGCCAACGACTCAACACATCATCCACACACTTCCTACTGCTTGCCTAACTATTTGGTTACCTTCCCTTTCCACCCAAACACAACACCAAGAATATAATCCTTAAGTTCTCTTCAGTGTTGGCAAAGAGGTTGCAATCCAAACATCAGATATATAGTAGATACCATTGATCACTAACATAGTGTTATAGCTCTTCCATATCCAACCATATTATGGTCTCACACATGACTAGCTCTATGGATATTCATTGTTATAAAAGGATTATGTCTCCTGACTTGACCTAGTTATGATCCCATAACCAAACATAACATAATATGCAACAAACATTTTATCTAAATGAAATCTAGCATCAACAACATTTGCAAACTCTAGGCCTTTGGCCATTACGTATCAATTTAAATATTGAAAATTAACCGAGGGAATTCTTACCTCAATCCCCTTCAATATGTATGCATCGACATAAACTAAATGTGTACATGCATGGTTATTATCAACCTACTTGTTGTTGTCTGACCAACTTATATTTGTAGAAGCTCACATACTTCCTCCTTCATCATTTCGATCACCATTCATGCCACCCTAATGGGCCTTCACCTAGATGGAAATCATAAGCAACAACAACATCCACATATTTAAACATGTTGTATCATTTTTCCTGAATACATAATCCATCATTAGTCATACTCAAACATTATTTCATAATAATAGACTATTCTAAGTTCACCAGCATGTTATATACATATCCAAGCATGTACATATGCAAAATTA
>SNQJ01S0222932.1:0-11213 GCA_010110895.2 Picea sitchensis
CTAGGGAATATTGGCTTAGCAAGGAACCAATGTAACTCTAGGACAAGAAAAGAAGAGGCCATGACGATCATCCAAAAAATGAACCAACTTGATCTTATCCAAATAAACAAATGGATAGTAAGTACAAGCATGCAATTATAGGCGACATATTTGGGATAAAAGAAGATATAGGAAAGGTTGCCCTGGATAGAAAAGAAGTTATACATTTTTGAAGCAGATGAGGCAACTTCACCTTCTGGGTTGCTGGTACATTTAGTGAGTAGATGCATCTAATGTGTCGAATATGGGAAAGCCAACACATCTGGAAAGAAGTGAGAAACTTGTGCATATGACTCATACAAGTCAAGATCAGATGACCATTTTTTCCAAGCTAAAGGATGAGGATGAGAAATGCCTCTGCCAGCAGTTAAAGAGACAGAGGAGAAGGCCAACGAAAGTTTTTAGTTTTACATATTGTAAAATTTACAATTTTTGGAATTATGAGAAGTCCAACCATTTTGAGTCGAGATGATTTTGTATAAATACATAGATTAAAGACTTATTTCAGGCTGCTTCTTACCAATTGTAATAGAGAAAAGTATCCTTATAGAGTATTAATACAAGTGAAGACATATATTCCAAGTTTTGTTAAATTTGGGTTATGTGTTTCTTTTGTTATCCATTTCTCAACATTCCTTTATGTATTCCTTGATAAATGTTTGGTTACAATTTAGTACAACAACTACCATAATCACAAGGTCTCAATATTTTATTAAGTAAGCAGTTTTTCCTCTTCATTTACTTTGAGTAAATCAAGACCTGCTTGCTATGTAGATTACTGCATTTTGGGCATTATTCAAGGATATACTATCTCCTTTCCTCTACTACAAAAAAGGTAGGACCCTTTCGTAATTGATGCCCCGCTCTGTTTTACAGTTTTTTATTTTCATCTCATACTATTCGATATTGCAATTTCGGCTCAGATACAAAATACAGCCTATGTTTTGTCAAACTGTTAATTTCATTTAAGGATTTTTTCTCATACAACTAAGGTAGAAAAAACACTTTAATACAAACTCTCTTCAAAAATTTCCTGATGCCTGACATTATTCTTTGAGCCTTAAGTTTAATCTCAGGAACAACAAGGAGTTTGCAGATCCAAACTCTCGCTTCTTCTGCTTAAATTTCTGCTCAATCTTGACAGCGTATTGATAAGTTGTACCTAATGAGGTGATGTCAAGAAACTCCATTTCTGTTTGAATATATCTATGCAAACAACCATGGTATTTGAGCACCAGATGTCCCTCAGAGTCTTTGATACCCAATTTGGTGCGCAGGGTATGGAAAATATTGGTGAAATCTGGTACTGTTTCATCCCTTTCTTGATGTAAGGTGGTCCATCTAGTTTACTAGTACTCGTAGCTTCCTACATGGTATTATTATTTAATGGCATCCCAAAAGGAATACCATGTAGGGGAAACCACAAATATTGTAGATTCTTCTATGGCCCTCATAGTAAGTGTCCCACCAGTCCTTAACATGGGGGACGACCTTGAGCAGTGAAAAAGTAATCTTTTCCCCTGCATCCTGAAGAGTAGTTTGTGCCCACTTGGGCCTCTGCTCTATCTCTGCTACTGCATCTGGATGCTCTGACTCTGCATATGACTGTACTAACTCTGACTCTATCTTTGAATCCTTTGAGTCATCTGAATCGGAAATCTCGTCTGAAGAAGAGTCGGCATGTGCATTCTCATCATCTCGGATAGGTGGAAGAGTGAAGGTGTCTGCATGTGGTTGTTGAGGTACATGCGAGACACTTTCCTCAAATTGGATACTATGATGAATGATGAGCCAGTCCTAGGAAAGATCAATAAGCCGATATCCCTTCACATCGTTAGGGTATCCAACAAAAATGAACTTAGTGCTATGTGGATCAAGTGCCTTCCTCTCTTCAGAGTGAATCCTGGCCCATGCACGTGGACCAAAAATGCGAAAGTGGGCCACTTCTGGTTTGAGGTCGCTCTAAGCCTCATAGGGGGTCTTATCCTTGACATATCTATGAGGAAATCTATTTTGGATGTATGTTGCATAGTTAAGTGCTTCGGCCCATAGTCTCTGTGGTAGTGACTTTGCATGCAACATGCAAGATGGCATCTCCTTTAGAGATTGGTTTTTTCCGCTCAACAACTCCATTTTTCTGCGGAGTATAGGGAACTAAATGTTGCATTTGAATCCCTGCCTCATGGTAAAGATTATGGATTTCATGATTTACATACTCTCCCCAGTTATCAGTTCGGAGGACTTTGATCTTCTTTTTGGACTGTGTCTCAACCAAGGCTTTGAAATCTTTGAGGTGTTGAAAGATCTCAGATTTTTGCCTGAGAAAGTAGATCCAAGTAAAATGTGAGAAATCATAAAAAAAAATGAGAAAAAACCTCGCTTTGTTGATGGATGGATGTAGAAAAGGACCCATAAGGTCACTGTGGATCAGATCTAAAGGTGTGGAAGCTCGCTGAGACTTTCCTTTGTCGAATTTCTCTTGAGGGTGTTTCTCGAGAACACATCCCTCGCATACTCCCCTTGAGAAATGGATTTATGGTAGACCATCAACTAATATTTGCTTGCTAAGCCATTGCATGTATCTGAAATTCAAATGTCCAAACCTTTCATGCCATATCATACTACTTTCATCAACATGAGTACGCAGTAAAGCAGAATCAGGTTCAATGAATTTAGAAAATGTATACAATCTAGACTGATGATTTACCTCACTGGTAGCAAACCTGGAGTTCGTTTGCATGTCGTAGATGTCCATGGAATTTGGTGTGAATGTGACTTTCTTTCTAGTGCCACAATTTGTCATCTGATACACGGAGAGAAGGTTCACAGAAAGCTTGGGAACATGCAACACATTCTCGAAACTTTCGTTGGTGAGTTCAATCCTTCCTTTGTTGGTGACTTCAACAGAAAAGTTGTCCCCCATAAGAATGGGAGGACCTTTCCATGCATCCAAAGAAGAATATACTTCTTCTGAGGTATCCATGTGATGTGATGCTCCAAAATATACGATCCAAGTATCAGGGGAGGAGTTGATGGCAATCAGTGCATGGCTAGAATTGCCTTTCTTGGAATTCAGATCTTTTTGGCTTCTTCTTATTCTTTGCACCCTCAAGGATGCGATCTCCAAGGTTGTTTTTCTGAAGTATCTGAGACATCTGATATATTTGTTTTTTCATGCATGTGGATTCTGAATGGAATCCTTTGTGACAATATGTGCATTTCTCTCATTTTCTTCCCTTTTCTCCTTTGGATCTGAAGGCAACATTGAGGGGTATTGTGTACCCTTCCTTCTTAGTATGTGCATGATATTTTCACTTATCTTTATCTTTAGATTTATGATATTTGTGGCTTCCATCATGCATAGTGAGTGCATGCGCCCTTGGGCCTTTGATTGTGCCCATGTTGATGAGCTTGGTTTTCTCTTGTGTCAAGGATTCAATAAAGTCCTGAAGAGAAGGCATCTTCCAGGTGGCTCCAGAGGTGAATATGACAGTATGGAATGTAGATATGAATACAAATAATTCAGGACCAAGCATGGAGAGAATGGTGAGAACCATTTGTTTCTCCTTCGTTGATTTATCAACCCCGCAAGCTTTGAGTTGTGACAGTAAATCATTGAATTTTGTAAAGCAATCTTGGATATTTTCGAATCTTTTTGGATCCAATGTGAGTAGCTCCACCTATAGAATGTGTCCCCTCGTCTCATCCTATTTTCCAAATATCCCTTCCAAGATTTTCCAGGCTTCATTGGGAGTCTTACAGGAAGATATGTGAAAAAGGAGATCAGGAGAAATAAAACTGCAAATTTTCTTGAGTGTCTCATCCATGCGATTTAAGTACTTGGATTTTTCTATGGCTAATGTCAGCTCTGTATATGTATTCATGGTTAACCTGTACAACCCTCTATATTGGAGATGCATTTGTATTTTCTCCTTCCATGCAAAATAGTTGTAAGGTGTAAGAATGGCTTCTTTTTGGAATTCCATCTTTCCGCTGTCTTCAATCTTTTGTACCTGCAAACAATTTTGGTCTATTTTTTTCTTAGCAATCCGTCGACTCTGATACCATGTAAATGTGTTGAACCTGCACAAAATAGATCTATCTAAAAAATAATACACACATTTTCAGACAGAATTGGAGAAAGAATAAGAAGGAGAGAAAGAATGGAAGAGTTCTCATTAACCATTATGAATAATGAATACTTTACACATGATATACTCTATATATCTCAATGAGTTCGAATTGAGGTGAACCAATGCACCATAGTGGTGGTCTAGAGTGATATTTTCACACATCAACAATTACATGAGTGCATTTCCACCTATTCTAGTATCTCAGGCAGTTATGGGAGTGAACTACCACCTAGTTGAGTTAACTAACTAGTCTTCAGTTAATTGACTAAACATAGAGTAGTGAGGAGTTAAATTAGGGAATCAAGGCTAATGCACCACTATGGTGATGATACCAAGGCAAGTTCGAATTATGATGGTGATTATCCCAATGTTTTATGGTTATGAACCCAATGTTGCATGGTGATGATCCCAATGCAACATCTAAACTCAACTCAGCTAGTCAAACTGAAGTGTCAACTGCAAGAGAATATTTTCCAAGTGGAATATTCTCCCCTAAAATATAAGAGACTAGATAATGACTAATTATGAATAATAAACAAGGAATAAACTTAGGAAAAATAAATCCTAGGTGTGTGTGAAGTAACTCCAACAACACAAACCAAGAAAACAGATAATAATGAAGCACAAGATACAACCAGAGAAAGAGAAAAAGAAACTGAAGGTTTTAGTTTAGAAAATGAAATAAATAAAATTAAAATCCCCATGCCTCTGGTTGAGCTCGCTAAGAATCCAATTTATAAAAAACAAATTGCTAAAATGATTAATTTTTCTGATGCAGATGTAATAAATTTACAAGATGAAAAGCCTATGATTATGTTTGGTCTGCACATTGAAAATGCTAAGGATTATGTAGCTCCTTTTTATATTACCTTAACTGTGCATGATCATTTACTTCATAATTGCATGTTATATTTTGGGGCCTCTCACAACTTAATGCCTAAAGTTATCANAAAAGAAACTGAAGGTTTTAGTTTAGAAAATGAAATAAATAAAATTAAAATCCCCATGCCTCTGGTTGAGCTCGCTAAGAATCCAATTTATAAAAAACAAATTGCTAAAATGATTAATTTTTCTGATGCAGATGTAATAAATTTACAAGATGAAAAGCCTATGATTATGTTTGGTCTGCACATTGAAAATGCTAAGGATTATGTAGCTCCTTTTTATATTACCTTAACTGTGCATGATCATTTACTTCATAATTGCATGTTATATTTTGGGGCCTCTCACAACTTAATGCCTAAAGTTATCATGGAAAAGTTGGGCCTTGAAATCATTAGACCTTATCAAGAATTATATTCTTTTGATTCCAGAAAGGTTAAGTGTTTGGGCATGATCAAAGATCTACTAGTGAATATTACACAGATTCCTGTAAAGAGTATTCTTATGGATGTAGTCGTTGTTGACATCCATGTCAAGTATGGCATGCTTTTATCCAGGTCTTGGGGTGCAAAAATTGGTGGATCACTTCAACTAGACATGACATACGCTGTGATCCCAATTTTTGGTGGACAATTTACTCGACTATACAAAGAGACTAGACTGGCATATACTGTAAGTGACCCTCAAAACCCAAACAAATATCCATTCTATGCTGCCGATCAGGATCTAGGAAATTGTATTTTATCATTAGATGTTGATTTTGATGACTGTATAGAAGAGGAAAACAAAAAAATAGAAAAAGCACAGAAAAGTGTAAATAACAAAGAAGGAGTATGGAAAATGTTTTTTGATGGCACTTCATCTTGCGAAGGGGAAGGGGTAGGAGCGTTACTTGTTGCACCTGGATATGAATATCTCATTCCCTTTTCATACATGTTATAGTGGGAAATCGATTATACTAATAATGTCTTTGAGTACGAAGCTCTGGTCTTCGGATTGGAGGCTGCCAGGAAACAAAAAATTGAAAATCTAATGTTTTATGGTGATGCAGAACTTATTGTAAAACAAATAATGCAAAAATATCAAGAAAAGCATCCAAGGCTAAGGTCGTGTAGATATTGTGCCTGGGATTTGATTGAGAATTTCTTCTCATCATTTAACATTCATAACATTCCCAAAATGGAAAATCAACAGGCAGACTCCTTGGCCAAAGTTGTTGCGACTTTTATGCCTCCTACTATCATAAAACTAAATTATCATATAGAAATGAGGTAAAAACCTTCAATCCCAAATAATGTGAAACAATGGAAGATCTTTGAAGATGACGAGCAGATTAAAAAAAATCTAGAGAACCAGAATGATCCTACTTGGATCATGCAAGAAGGTGAAGAGCCTAAAAAGTTCCAAGATAAGATCATGAATCATTGAATGCTTGTGCTTAAGAACAATCAGATCCATAGAGGAATGATACCCTTAGAGAGGTTGTTTGACAAAGATGACATATGCTTGAAATCTACCCTACGAACTCAACTCGAGGAGGTTAAAGACTGTGACATAGGAACTAAATAAGAACCTAAGATAGTCAAGTTATCTGAATACCTTCCAGTTCAGGAGAAAAACAAATATGTCAAATTTATTCAACAATACAAAGACGTATTTGCCTGTTCCTATGATGATTTAAAAACTTATGATACCTCTGTGATTGAACATAAGATTCCTTTGAAATAGGGTATCAAGCCTTTTNGAACAGGCAAATACGTCTTTGTATTGTTGAATAAATTTGACATATTTGCCTGTTCCTATGATGATTTAAAAACTTATGATACCTCTGTGATTGAACATAAGATTCCTTTGAAATAGGGTATCAAGCCTTTTAGAAAAAAGATGAGAGTGGAGACTTTCTTGAGCCTTTTACGTATTGAGCTAGTTCTCTTTTCGATAATATTTGCATCCTATATCGACCAGGGTTTCCCTGAATAAATCATTAAAATTACTTTTCCTTGAAGTGAACAAAATCGACCAAAGTATGATAGTTTAGTTAAATTTTTCTTGATTATATTAAGAAAATCTAGAATAAGTTTCAGAAAAAGGAAACTTATTAATAGCCTAACTTGAGATCAGTAATTGATTGTGTTTTGAAAGTTTTCTAAGACACGGCTGAAGTCTAATTTTTCTCTGTATAATTTTCCCAATTTTATTCCCAGGAACACAACAATGAATCCATTTACCTAATGAAGGCACTTAGTTTACAGTTCTTCCACGCCTCATAGGGAGACTTGATCCCCATATGGAGCCCATGTTGAAACATATATATTTCTAAACTTTTGGACTTTAAATAAATTTCATTCCTAGTTAAATTAGAATAAGACTTGCATGATATACGTCATTGATGAAGTCTTCCATCTAAATGAATGATCCTAAATATCTTCGGATTTATGGAGCTGCCAAATGGTTAAAGAGATAAGTCACTAGAGGCCACTTTGGAGCTTCACACTTCGGATGTTTCAACAAGTCACAACTTTAAAAAGCCCAAAACCCAAATATATCCATTATCACTTTTTCACCAACTTTTGAAAGACATGAGTCATGGTACACATGTATGTTTTAAATCTTCCCTGAGTCAACACGTGGCACCTTTATCCGAGATTTTCACCTAAAGATTCACATGATTCTAATTAACACTTGGCACCCCCTAGCATCGACACATCATCTAAAATGATGTCATCTTCGACACATCACTATGGGTAATAGCCTTTCGGGAATATAACAAGAAACTAACTTTCAATTCCACGAAGCAGTAAAATATTGAAATATCAAATCTTAATTAATTAAGTTAATCTCGGTTAAAGACAGTTAATAAGTTCGTACTTCATAAGTTAGGACGTTTATCACCCCTCACATCTTGAAATATCCAAAGTCCGAACTTCTGAAACATTTCAAACTTAAAAGGGGCTAATTAAAACTAAAAACGATTATCCGATAATTAATCATTTCATAGTTTCGGGTTTCGAGGATTCTATATCGAGCTACTCATTAAAATCCTGAAGCCCGAATACCTGAAAATGTTTAATGTTAAACACGATTAATTAATATCTTAAACAAGATTATCTCATAATTAATTTCTCACGAGTTCGCGATTCGAGAATTTTCAAACCTATTTCATCCAAGTACCCGATCACGAACCACCAATATTTATGGCATTAATCATGAATAAATGGCAATGATTTCAATATAGATTGCAAATCATTTCCAAGATTTCTTGATTAAGGTAGATGATTTTTTCGTTAGCAAAAGTATTCATATTGGATTTTGAATTATATTTTCATTCTCATAGAATAACAAGTTTTCAGCCAGCTAAATAAGATCAAACATTCTCCTCCAACATGTAACACAGTTCTGCTTTCATTAATATCATGGCACTGCGGAAAATGGCTAAAGAATATGGTGACAGCGTAGATCCAAACACAAATGTTCTCTTAGACACCTCATTGAGAGCCATAGATACCGTGAAATTATGGACACAGGTGTTCGATATTCTACAACACGAGCTGATAAATTGCCCAGAGGATTCAAGTGACGAAGTAACCGAAACCCATGAGACTAAACTCAGGGATATAGCCAAGTCAGAGATACAAAAGATAGCTACGTAGACGAGGCTCATGCCATATAACAACATGATAGGCTGGGACCTGGAGAACATCGATATTTCAACCAGGAGCATTTGCAATTCATAGAAGGTTGTTTTTGGGTCTTTTCGACCAAAGCATATTAAAGTAATGTATAAATTATCCGCATTTTTAAATACAGTTACAATGTTGAACTCATAATGGATTTTGACGAACAGGAGTGCACACAGTATGGGAAAAACTACACTGATTTAATCAAGAAATGGTGGGGCCATCCTGAGAAATTCATAGCCGACACTCACGGGATATATGCCAAAACATCGTTAGATGCCCATATGATTTATGTGGTTATGATGTTATGTAGG
Source organism: Picea sitchensis (assembly GCA_010110895.2). Lineage (NCBI taxonomy): Eukaryota > Viridiplantae > Streptophyta > Pinopsida > Pinales > Pinaceae > Picea > Picea sitchensis. The sequence continues at coordinate 9,046 of SNQJ01S0222932.1, forward strand.
ATGTTCGGGAAAAAGGACTCATCTCATTTCCTATTGGCATGGGTAACAATTATGAATGAAGTGGTCGAGGGCTATTCTTTCAACTGGGCCAAGATGTTATCAGACAACCTGGCCAAAGAAATCATAGGGTACCAATTGAAAAAGTCCAAAGGGAAACCTTCTCCATTTCTATCACTCCAAGTTGTGGGAGGATAAAGCCAGACATTTCTTCTATGAAATATGCCATTATGTAGTGGTTCCAATTCATATCTCCCTGTACAGTTTCCCAGCTCCCATAATTTTAGACAGAATCATGGCTAACTTGGGAAAAGTATCAGACTGGTATATTGAGGAAAACTTTTCCTATGTCAAGGTTTTTGGGTGCTTAGTTCCCCCCCCATGCTCTCCCAAAATTTTTACCAGATCGACTGGTATGCCGAGAAGTGGATTATTAGGCCATGACATGGAGCATTAGTAAAGAATTGAAAATGGCCCAGAAAAAGGTATGGCCAAACTTCCCTCTTTAGGTTGGTATGTTTTTGTTACAAGATTTTGACCATTCGAAAGTATAGGCTACGGCTCTAGAAGATGTCAAGTTAGTTGATATTGATTTTAAATGCCACGATCCCCATAAGATCATGGAAGATCATCTGACTCAATACAATTTAAGGAAGTATGTGCAGGATATTTCCCCTCAGGATGAAGTATCCAGGGGAGTCAGATCATATGAGGAGGTATGGAGCATAGTTCGAACTCAATCTCCCGATCAATTATCTAGTTTCTATAATTTTCAGAAGCATAGAAATAATATTTTTCCAAATGTATTATAGGGGGAGCCAATAGCACATTCATATACATAGGAATCTACGCCTCAGGGCTTAGAGGCAGGAAGTTCTAACCAATAGAGTACCAAGAAAAATATGAAGAATACCGAAGTCTCAATGTAGGGAGTGGAGACTTCATTACCAAACCCACCAGGCACTCAAACAAAATCTCATCTTGAAGCTTTTCAAAAAAAGTGACAGGATACATCATTGTCTTCACTAGATAAACCGGCTACCAACACAACAAAGAAACATCCATCCACAGAGATAGGTAGCCCCATTATGTCATTAACACCTTTAAAGTCGATTCAAGGAAATCCCAATGCCAAAGTCATATTTATAGAGGACCTTACTCTGATTTCAGCCCAAGAAATGCCTCCTTCAGACTTATTTTTCAGTAAGCAAAGAACGACCATAGTTACAAGAGAAACACATCACAAATATGGTACAAAATTAAAAAGGAAAGGAATGTTGTATGATGGAAATGGTCTATATTATACATAATTCGCTAGGGAAATGGCAAGCTCATTAGGTGCCTTTGCCACATCCAATCAGTGTTCAGTAGAAAATCTAGCGTCTCAGTTGAAACAAAATATATGTTGGTAAGGCAGTTGCAAGACCAGATGATGACCATGGAAAGGGATGTATGAAATAAGATGAACAAAGAGTTTTAACAAGTCATAGCCGATGTTAGACATCAGATCCAACAATGGAATGCTAACCTCGATGAGCTCCATCAAAACTTATAGGCCAACAGAGGGTTGGTCATTCAAAATGAAGAATTAGTCAAGCAACTACAAGCCAAGATAGAATTGGTTGAAGGTACAACAATAGATATGGCATTTTTCCATGCTCAAGCACTAGAAGTACATGAGAAGCTGAAATCAGCCCAACAAGATATTTTTACAAAAGTGGAAGCCATTCAAAATTGTTATCGAGTGGTAGACCTTTCCCATAATAAAATTTACATTAAATAAAGGGAAGCCCATGCATCTCGAGCTAAGTTTCAGGAGGCTATCTTTATAGTACCAAAATATGATGTATTGGCAGCTCCACGACTGTCTCTATCTAAGAAAACCAAAGGTGACATAATTTTTAAGCCATGGGAATCAAATCTTGCCGAAAGAAAAAGATTGTCTAGAGAGGTACACGAAGCTTGGCTAGAACCAATATATTCACTAGAAAAAGGGCTACTTGATGTTGAAGGAAATAATATCTCCAAATCCCTAGGGAATATTGGCTTAGCAAGGAATCAATGTAACTCTAAGACAAGAAAAGAAGAGGCCATGATGATCATCCAACAAATGAACCAACTTGATCTTATCCAAATAAACAAATGGATAGTAAGTACAAGCATGCAATTAT
>SNQJ01S0222933.1:0-14908 GCA_010110895.2 Picea sitchensis
ACAGGTTACTCATTGGACAATGACGAATTTTTGAGATTTAACGATAGAATTTACATACCACCTAATGATGAATTAACAAGTTTGATCTTGAGTGAAGCGCATCGAGTAGTGTGCATGGTGTTAACGCTCTGTAAATTCCTAGAGGTTGCTAGAGTAGAAGAAATTTACAAGAGGTAACTTTATCCAACCACTTCGAAACTGGAATCTAGCCCTACCAGCTTCAGAGAGGGATTTCTCTGTATGACTTAGCTATGTTTTAACTTTGAGATATTGGGCTAGTTAAATAAAATAAGATTGAATGGTTTGTTTCTATTTTTGTTAAGTTGGCTGAAAAGGGTTTTACGCCTCCATTGGGCTATGGGGTCTGTATTATAAAGATAGAGGTCTAAATAGAAATTAAAAGATTATTTTCATAGGGTAAGATAATGCATTCATTGGATTCTTTAGCAATAAAGTGATGAATAGCAGAAAATATGAGAATATCAATTAAATTAAAGAAGCATTTAAGAATTTATTCACTGTAATATCATAAAGATAAACATTTAGATCTTTCAAAGCCGAAAACAAGGTATACAAAGATAAATCTTGCAACATGCGCTATTTTTAAAATATTAGATTAGAAAACAATATGACAACTGAGGGAGAAAAACATTTAACATAGAAAAGAAAACATCACCAATGAATAACACGTGAGAATCCTATGAAATGTCCCTTTGTATTACTGGAAGATCTCTTGATAAAAATTACAGTCTTTCTGGCTTACAGGGCGTAAAAATCAACCCTTGGTACTTCAAAGTTTGAAGTCTTTATAATCAAAAATTACATACGAACCTATCATTAAAGATCAAGATGTGGAAAATTCTAAATTTAGCTAACTAACTCAACAAGATACAAAAATTTAGGAACTTTTTGATGATGTGTTGAAATCTTCATGTTGATTTCTGGGGTAAATCGTTGGTCAGTCCTTTGCATGACCTCGTCTGATTGGATAGTTGACTAGGCTTGGACACCTCATCTCCTACTCAATCAGATTGCATAACTCTTCCCATCAAAGGTGACTTGGAATGACGACTTTGAGTAGTCTTCGGTATACTTCATCCATCTCTGTATACTTGGAAAAAGTTGGCTTGACGATGAAAATATACCGGATCTCGTGTTGTATGTTGATGTCTGACTGTAAATATTCTAAGAATGCCTTGCCTATGATACTGTCCTGTATTCCTGAGAATTTTGAACTATCTTTAGTCACGGTGGACAGTTTCTTTTTATACTTAGAAAGTGTCATTAACTTTTCATTTATGACCCTTAAGCCAAGGAGGCCTTTCTCCTGTAGAGCTTCAATTTTGCTGAAAAATCTTTGCACTCCTATGTCCATAGTCTGGGCTTTGTCCTCCAATTGCTGCATCAGTCCTCTTTTGGTCAGGACCCTCTTGACCTCGAGGATGGTCTCCATCCTGTTAGCGCTCAAAATGTACTGGTAAATTTTAGCGCTTTCATCCAATTTAAGCTAGAATTTACATTTTTGACCAGTGTCACGATCTCCAATTGTTTCCAGACATTTTTGAGAAGTTCCCATTGATTTATTTTGCCCAAAGACTCCTATGAATCTACCTTTTAATATGCATTCCCAAAGCCCTGTTGTTAGAGACTAAAAACCTAGTTTTATGCCTCTTAGATTTGCAAATAAAAAATATATATTGGTATTTTGTTATTTTAACCAAAATATGGTGTGTGCTTTAAAGTGTCCTAAATTTATTCAAACTCAAATCACAAGCCATATGTCAAGCTACATGCACAAACCAAAAAATAAGTCGAGATAAAGTTATAAAGCCAACTCCAAGTCTACATATGCCAAATCACTGAAACCATCCTACATGCTAGCCACGCATAACTGACTAAATACACAGGCAACAAGTCAACATATAAAGCCATACATAAACCCTAGTACACCAAGCAATGAGTCAAGCCAAATCTTGAGTCCAAATGTCAAGCGCATTCAACACATAAACCATACAACACCCAACTCTCAAGCCCAACATTACGCTCAAGTGTAAAGTTCTACTCTACCATTGAATGATCTATCCAGTAGTCAAAACCGTGTACTGTGTGTTGTCACATGTGATGATTGCCCCTGAATATTCAACAAATCAACAACAGTGTTTTCATTAGGTTTTCTAGATGATAGAAGGTCGATTTCGTTCATGTCGAGGATAGCTCTGTTTTTACAGTGTTTTGACAAGTTGAGGGCATCGGGCCATCATTTATAAGCCACAAGAAGGAATGAACACGTAGGTAAATGTGCCTCCTCATCAAAAAAAACATATTGAGTAATGGAGGTAGAGAAGAGATGCATCGATTTTCACGAAGCTTTGACCCTACTATCAATCCAAACTTTCTTGGCAAAGGAATTGTCAAGTGTATCGACCTTGCAAAGGATGATCTCTATGAAATTATTTTCGTACCTTCTATTAGAAATCAATTTAATACAGAAGAAGCAACAGATTTAGTGAGCTTGCAAATGTTGTTTGGTGAGAAAATTCTAAATTTCATGGTGTTTATCTTTACTGGAGTGAATGGTTGAAAACTTCCAATTTGTCTTATGCTGACATTAGTACCAGGTATAATTACGAAGGAGAAATGGATGTTGTAGAAGAGAAGCCGGGGAGTAGAAAATTAGAGGTTGATAACATTGAATACTTAAGTTGTTTACAGAGGCAAATATCTTTTGTTGATCATTTGAAAGGAAACAATGCATTATTGGTTGAAAGAAGCAAGATTGGTACATCTTCCATGATATTTTCAGAGAATTCCAGTATACCATTTTCTTTAGTATATGGCTTTTGTAGTGGTAAGAGAGAAATTTAAAAGATGGAATGGTCCAAATCCTTATGTTAAAGAAGATGGATTACAACAGAAAATTGGTGTAAATGTGTCTTTAGAATCTTTTACAGGCCACACAGGTCCTATACTCTTTCTTGCCGCACATAATATGGTGGTTACTCTAAAGAAGCACATAGTAGACAAGTATTGGTATCAGGCAGTATGGATTGTATTGTTCATATGCGGGATTTGGAAGGTGGAAGTGTTCTTTCATTAACTACAGAAGGTTCCTGAGAATGGAAATCTAGATGCATTATTGTTAGCTTTGAAGTTCATGACAAAATCCTTTCAGAGATGGGAAATCTATGTAAAATGCTATCACATGCATGCAATCTAAGTGATCTATTTACACCAGAGCATATGCTTATTTTCTTCCTACATTGAAGGAAACATCCTTTTGTTGTCCTCGAGTTCATTCTGTTTGACAAGTTCTAGTAGATATTTTGTTTGCATATCTGGCAGTGGCTCAAGAATGATAGGTTGTTGTAAATTTGTAGGGAGATAAATCAAAAGAACACTAAGTTTTTGGTGAAACAACAATTTTGAATATGAAAGCTTTCTTTTTGGCCAAAGACAGAGCTTTCACCAGTGCAAAGGGAAAAATTATAACCAGTTAGCTGGTGAAAAGTAGATCTTTCACCAGCTAACTAGCAGATCATAAGGTGAATTAGCTGGTGAAACTACAGAAAGAAATTTTTGGAAAATTAAGCTAGAGAAAAGTGATTTTGGAGTATTTGAAAAGGTGTGGGAGAATCAAATGATTAACCACCAAATCAAGAAAAACTCATCATCAAAGATTCGTGGAGATTTTGGGACCAAATGTTAAATTGGTCAACTAAATTTTTGGTTATGGTTATTGAAAGATTCCATCTGCAGAAGACAGATGTCTTTACCCTCCACAACACAACAGAGTCCTAAAAGTAATGAAGAACATATGTCAAAGATCAACAAAAAGACAGTTCGAGTCTTAAGAACTAGTCTTTTGATTATCAATTTGTATTTGGTTAGTTTTAGTTTCTATTTTTAGATATACAGATCCAAGTTTTCTAAAAAACTGATTGTAAAGGCTATAAATGCTTATCTTTTTAATATATTAGGGTTCAATATTGGATACTTTTTGCTATTGTACTAGACTTCTTATATTGATAATAGAATCAGAGTCCTCTTTTGTTTTCAATGTCAGATTCTTTCATATATTTCATTATTTTGCACTTTATTTCAATTTAGCTCAGCTTCTAAGAACTGTCATCTTCTTATTAAGCTCATGAACTTGAATTAAAGATTTCTTGTTGTCCTGTACGACCCTACACATTGTTTTATTCGGTTATCTAGACTAGTATTCTTCATCCCCTGCTCAACTTTGTTGTTTGATTATTGTTTTCTAAAAGCATTGTCTTATTCAAATGCATGATAAGTTTTTCTTCTCATTAGCCATTGAGTTATCCCATTGATCCAAGAATACCAAATTTACCCTATTCTTGAGTTACCAAGCATCTTTGGCCTACAACCCCAAAGATTTTCTTGGAGTGATAATAAATTGGCATTGTTGCTGGGGAGAGGAGATCGAAGCTCAGCTTCCCTAGGAGACGACATATATCTGATATTTGATGATAGACAAAGGTTGGACATTACATTGGTTGTAATCATGTATTTGGAAACTCCATGAAGGACCAATTCGGTGGCGACTCCATGAAGGACAGATCTGTTGGCGACTCCACTAATATATAAATGAACTAGATCTTAGCAAAGAGGTATGCGTTCTGCAATTTCTCAAGTATTTCTGGTTACCCTCATTCAGTACCTAGTATAGATGAATGGGAACATAGCCTTCCCAGATTTCGAGGAGAAAAATGGGAAGTACCAGCTGAACATTTATTGGATATTCATGAGTTTATTCATCGACTCGAGATCATACATTAAGATGTTAATATTAAACTTTTCAAGTATTCATTAGAGGGGATAGCCCTTGATTGGTGCAGGTCTCTTCCATCTTCAAGCATTCACTCATTGGCAAGTTTTCATTTTGATTTTCATTTGTTTTGTAAAGATGAATTTCCAGTTGAAGGTCTCTTTGAAGATAGTTGTGATGAATTTGATAAGTATGTTCAACAGAAAATAGTCTTTTCTTCTGTTTGTCAAGATGAAAATTATGTTGTTAAGGAAGATCTTCATGATACAAATAAGAATTGCATAGTTGTAAATGAATCAAACCTTATCTCTATTACACCTGCTGCCTTTGATTTACATGAAGAAACAGTTAGAGAGGAAGTTTTTTCTGAACCTTTTCAAGAGGTTTCCTACGATATGTTTTCACCCGTGATTCGGGAGAAGGATTTGAAGACTGTCTGTCTTTCTTCGCATGATTCAGGAGTTTTCTACTCACCTATTGTTGATAAGTATGCAGATGCAGTAGAGCACACCCCTACCTCAAAGAATGTTGATTTCATAGCAACCAGCCCATATATGACATTTATGAATCTAATTTCGACGAGCCTTTTTCTTTGCCCATAAAGGAATGACATCAAGTTGTAATCATCCATTCCATGTTTGTAGAAGACATTGAATATGATGAGTTTAATATGGCTGAAGATTTCAGGTCTTCTCTTCTGTTTATAGCGCCTCATGAATAGAAAATTGAAATCACCTATGAAGAAGATATCTCTCATCATGATCAAGAAATTGTTGATCCACATTATGATAGCCATGAGGATGCCTTTAACATTGTATCAAATTCATGTATTAAAGATGACTGTCATCATGATCAGATTGTTTCTTTTGAAACCTTTAAATATGATGATCAGATTATTCCTTCTGAAAACTTTGAAGATGTTGAGCAGATTTACATATCAATAGAAGACAGTTTCAAATCTGCAACAGATAGTAAGAATAACTTTTAGTTTTTTTATTTGCAAACACAAGGGAATTGTAGCAAATACAAAGAGAGTGATGGTGAAGAGGAGCAGAAAGGTTCAGATCAGAAATTGATTTATTATTTTCCTTTAATAGAGATCAAGCAGTCTACATTTAGCATTGAGTTTTGTAAAGGAAAAGAAGAGCAGCATTACAGTTAGTTGGATCAGCAACTCAAAGAGGTATTTCATTATGACTTTAATGACCCTTTTGCCAACTATTTGGAATCTATGAATAGTATATGTGTTAAACTATTTTTATCACTTGAAAATTGGCTTGATCGTCTGTTCAAATCTCTTTGTTGTTGGCTATCCATTCCATTATTGTTCGGGTCAAGATCAAGGATTTTAACAGTAAATCAGTTTCTGATATGGCTGCATTGGAAATTCGATCTTACTTGATAAATTTGCCTCTACTGGTTAGTGTAGAAGTAGGCAGAGGAATAAGCTTGCCATACGAGCAGTGAGATATTTTTCAGTTGTTGATTTCATGAATAAGCCGGAGGTTGCATGCAAGTTACAGGGTTGTAGAGGAATAGTTGCACAGGTCAGATGACTCCATGCCCAATGCCAAAGGCAGCCAGATGACTCCATGCCCAATGGTAAAGTCGAATGGAACTACTTGGTTCCTAGAAAACTCACAGGGAGGTCTCCATCCTAGTTGGAGCCAGATGTTAGCACTCAAAATGTACTGGTAAATTTTAGCGCTTTCATCCAATTTAAGCTAGATTTTCCATTTTTGACCAGTGTCACAATCTCCAACTGTTTCCAGACATTTTTGAGAAGTTCCCATTGATTTATTTTTCCCAAAGACTCCTATGACTTTGCCTTCTTATCTGCATTCCCAAAGCCCTGTTGTTAGAGCCTAAAACCCTAGTTTTATGCCTCTTAGATTTGCAAATAAAAAATATATATTGTTATTTTGTTATTTTAACCAAAATATGGTGTGTGCTTTAAAGTGTCCTAAATTTATTCAAACTCAAATCACAAGCCATATGTCAAGCTACATACACAAACCAAACAATAAGTCAAGACAAAGTTATAAAGCCAACTCCAAGTCTACATATGCCAAATCACTGAAACCATCCTACATGCTAGCCACACATAACTGACTCAATACACAGGCAACAAGTCAACATATAAAGCCATACATCAACCCTAGCACACCAAGCAATGATTCAAGCCAAAGATTGAGTCCAAATGTCAAGCGCATTCAACACATAAACCATACAACACCCAACTCTCAAGCCCAACATTAAGCACAAGTGTCGAGTTCTACTCTCCCATTGAATGATCTATCCAATAGTCAAAACCGTGTACTGTGTGTTGTCACATGTGATGATTGCCCCTGAATATTAAACAAATCGACAGTAGGTACTAGATGATAGAAGGTCGATTTCATTCATGTCAAGGATAGCTCTATTTTTACAGTGTTTTGACAAGTTGAGGGCATCGGGCCATCATTTATAACCCATGAGAAGGAGTGAACACGCAGGTAAATGAGCCTCCTCATCAAGAAAAACATATTGAGTAATGGATGCAGAGAATAGATGCATCGATTTTCAGGAAGCTTTGACCCTACTGTCAATCCAGACTTTCTCGACAAAGGAATTGTCAAGTGTATCGACCTTGCAAAGGATGATATCTATGGAATTCTTTTCGTACTTTCTGTTAGAAATCAATTTACTGCAAAAGAAGCAGCAGATTTAGAGAGCTTGCAAATGTTGTTTGGTGAGAAAATTCTAAATTTCATGGTGGTTATGTTTACTGGAGTGAATGGTTGAAAACTTCCAATTTGTCTTATGCTGACATTAGTACCAGGTATAATTACGAAGGAGAAATGGATGTTGTAGAAGAGAAGTCAGGGAGTAGAAAATTAGAGGTTGATAACATTGAATACTTAAGTTGTTTACAGAGGCAAATATCTTTTGTTGATCATTTGAAAGGAAACAATGCATTATTGGTTGAAAGAAGCAAGATTGTTACATCTTCCATGATATTTTCAGAGAATGCCAGTATACCATTTGCTTTAGTATATGGATTTTGTAGTGGTAAGATAAAACTTTAAAATATGGAATGGTCCAAATCCTTATGTTAAAGAAGATGGATTACAACAGAAAATTGGTGTAAATGTGGCTTTACAGTCTTTTACAGGCCACACAGGTCCTATACTCTGTCTGGCAGCACATAATATGGTGGTTACTCCAAAGAAGCACAGAGTAGACAAGTATTGGTATCAAGCAGTATGGATTGTATTGTTCATATGTGGGATTTGGAAGGTAGAAGTGTGCTTTCATTAACTACAGAAGGTTCCTGAGAATGGAAATCCAGATGCATTATTGTTAGCGTTGAAGTTCATGACAAAATCCTTTCAGAGATGAGAAATATATGTAAAATGTTATCACATGCATGCAATCCAAGTGACCTATTTACACCAGAGCATATGCTTCTTTTCTTCCTGCATTGAAGGAAACATCCTTTTGTTGTCCTCGAGTTCATTCTATTTGACAAGTTCTAGTAGATATTTTGTTTGCAGATCTGGCAGTGGCTCAAGAATGATAGGTTTTTGTAAATTTGCAGGGAGATAAATCAAAAGAACACTGAGTTTTTGGTGAAACAACAGTTTTGAATATGAAAGGTTCTTTTTGGCCAAAGACAGAGCTTTCACCAGTGCAAAGGGAAAAATTATAACCAGTTAGTTGGTGAAAAGCAGAAATTTCACTAGCTAACTAGCAGATCATAAGGTGAATTAGTTGGTGAAACTACAGAAAGAAATTTTTGGAAAATTAAGATGGAGCAAAGTGATTTTGGAGTATTTGAAAAGGTGTGCGAGCATCAAATGATTAACCACCAAATCAAGAAAAACTCAGCATCAAAGATTCCTGCAGATTTTGGGACCAAATGTTAAATTGGTCAACTAAATTTTTGGTTATGGTTATTGAAAGATTCCAGCTGCAAAAGATAGGTGTCTTTACCCTCCATGACACAACAAAGTCCTAAAATTAATGAAGAACATATGTCAAAGATCAACAAAAAGACGATTCGAGTCCTAGGAACTAGTCTTTTTATGATCAATTTGTATTTGGTTAGTTTTAGTTTCTATTTTTAGATATACAAATCCAAGTTTTTAGGACCTAAAAAACTGATTGTAAAGGCTATAAATGCCTATCTTTTTAGTAGATCAGGGTTCAATACTGGATACTTTTTTCTATTGTACTAGACTTCTTATATTGATAATAGAATCACAGTCCTCTTTTGTTTTCAATGTCAGATTATTTCATATATTTCATTATTCTGCACTTTATTTCAGTTTAGCTCAGCTTCTAAGAACTATCATCTTCTTATTAAGCTCATGAACTTGAATTAAAGACTTATTGTTGTCCTGTACGACCCTGCACATTGTTGTATTCAGTTATCTAGACTAGTATTCTTCATCCCCTACTCAACTTTGCTATCTGATTGTTGTTTTCTAAAAGCATTGTCTTATTCAAATGGATGATAAGTTGTTCTTCTTATTAGCCATTGAGTTATCCCATTGATCCAAGCATACCAAATTTACCCTATTCTTGAGTTTCCAAGCATCTTTGGCCTACAACCCCAAAGAGTTTATTGGAGTGATAACATGTCCTATCTTCAATTTTCAAATCCTCTAACTCTTCTCTGGTTTTTTAATTCAGGAATGTAATGATCTCAGTGGCTTCTGTGGGCATCTCTCCCAGTTCTCCTCTTATTTTTTCAATAGCCTTCTTGCTTCTTTACACTAGTTCATTTTGCTCGAACATGATTTGAACCATAGGCCATATTTCATGTATAGACTTGGTGATATCCATCCAGACACTTTCCTTGACCTCAACAAGTGTTTTGCCTGCCAATGTTTTCCTTTGAAGATGTTGCAATTCTTGTTTGAGTTTGTCTGATGTTTGTTTCTCCTTGGATTAGTTGGTTTGGTAAGAAGACTTGAGTTGCTGAAGATTCTCAACCTCCTTTTTAATTTTTCTAATCTCTATCTCTTTCAAATTCATCTCTTCCATGGATTTTTTTAGTTCTACTATCTTCTCCAGAGCTGTCAGTGGAGTTACTGAGGGAGTTTCTGCTGAGGGGATTCCCACTGTAGATGTTGTGCTTACTCATGTGAGTGGAATTGCACTCAATGGAATGAATTCCATAGGCTTTGATTGTTCCTTCTCTTTCACTAACCTTTCCAGTTCAACTTCCATCTCTTTCAACTGTGCATTCTGCTCCATAATCAACCTGAGCATCTCATTCTTTTCCCCTTCTATCTCAGTTATCTCCTTTGCCTGTGCATCTTTCATTGGTGGCAGTTTCAACTGTTTCCTCAGAGATGCTATATTGGCATTTTTCTTTTTTAACATCTCCTCAACTGCTTTCACATTCGAGGGGTCATACCCGATCTTGAGGACCAAGTCTTCCAATGTCTTAATTATATTATCTTTTGCAAAGGATGATATCTTTTCTAATTTCAGTTGTGTCTAAGCATTGCTCAGAGATATCTATAATTTAGCAACCACAGTAGAAGCATTTTCCAACATGGAGAAAACCATTTCTTCAGTTTGCTTATGCAGATCCATCTGATCAGCGGGATGCACATCTCTAGTATGAAACTCGAATGTTGCTCTTTTGTAATCAGTGATGGCTTTTGGGTCCAGCACCTGTGCCTGCAGAAAAGCCATGTGCATTCTACCCTTATCTGTATCGAATGTAGACAATAGTCTGTGTTGTGTCGTTGAAGTCTGTTTCCACAAATGAGCATAAGTACTGCTGGTCAATGTCTAATTTTTCTTTTTGATCAGGTCATACTTCTCAAAAACACTCAACTTTGGTCCTACTTTACTCGGTTGGTCGACTAGTGGAGTATTTGTGAGCTTCTTGGGAAAAAATGTAGAGATGATTTTCTTGCTTCTTGTGCTCAGAAGTGATCGATCATCTTTCATAGTTGCAATGGATTGGATTTCCTTTTCACCAACCGTGTCAGGTGTATGATTGGTTTTTGGCCTTTTGGTGTGTAATTGGAAATATTCAGCCGAGACTTCGGTGATGGAAGGTGAAGTATCCTTCCTGGGTATTTTCTCCTTGGGAACATGTGGTGTAGTAGTCTATGAGATGATGACCGAAGGGTCCTTCTGTTCTATCTCAACCACACAGTGTTCGGCTCCCATTCTATTTGATTTGCAAACTTCTCTATCTCAGGCTTGGGTGTATGAACATATGGGACATTTTTATTTTTAATCCTCATCTCAGAAATTATCCCGCACAAATCATAGTGCCATATGAAACTAACATAAAACTTCATTTCTTTCAACAGTATTTCTTATTCCTCCCCAGTGCCTCAGCTATTGCAAATGAAAGACTCTATTTTCCCTTTAATTCTAAGTTGTTGTTTCTTTTTCAGAGACACAAAATGTATGTCATCGAAGTTAATTATTTTCCTTATGTACTCCAGGGAAAATATCCTCACAGGAAGATACTTGGGTAGTTTGTATGGAGCTAACTTGCATCCATATACTCTGATCTCGGTGTGGTTTTGGTAAAGATAACAGTATCCAGTTTTTGCAAGGTCTGAGAGGCATAAAATCCTCTGAATCTCATCATTTATTCTTGGTTCAAGTCTGTCATTGAGCATGCTCACCACTGGATGGTAGAACTGCTCGATAAAATGTTTGAAACTGAACTCTATTGAATTTTGTCTGAGTAGTGAAGTCCAAACTGTTACTGCCTACGGTATCCTGTCCTTGTCCATTTTCTGCATTGAAAAGGGGAACCTGTCTGCTGGAAAGAAAGTGAACATGTAGGCCAGTATTGAGGAATACCGGAACATGCCTTCTGAGGCAAAATTTGAGAACTGCTCGTGAATACTGTCCACCAGGAAAGTGTTGTAGTCGAACTGAGTGGTGGGTCTTTCTTCTATGGAGAAGATGGATAGAAAACCCAATATGGGTTCATCCACCCATTTGTGAGAAAAATAACCAAGTAGAGCACAGAGCGACGAAATGACTTGGTTTCCCTTCTCTGAGAACGGGAAGGGTATGAGGGATTTGTCTTGGGGATCTGGGCAGCCTAAGCGAGGAAAAGCTCAAAAATTTAGGCTCTCTGAGGGAATGATAGTTTCTGGTACAACTCTTTGATGACTTCGAGATTGAAAGGGGACGCGGATTCAGCTCTGGGTATCTACATCATCTGATCAATGGATTCTAGTGTAATGAAGAAAAAATTTTCTCCTAATGAAGATACTATGGCTCTTTGGTTGGGGAGGTAATGAGCCTGACATTTGAGGGTGAATTTAGGGAAATGGTGAACCTAGGGGAAAATATACAGAGGAAGGTTGGACTCCCAGAGCCCAATTTCATCGCTCTGATCTAAGAAAGTCTCTTTGAGCCATGACTGCAAATCCGCGAAGTCGAATTCACACTTGGTGTCTGTGATTAAATGATCTTTGTCGGCCAAATGGATCCTGTCGAGATCAACAGGAGGTAGGAGGAAAGGATTTTCCTCGGCTTCTGCTTTCTTGGATTTTGGCACCATCACTGTGAAAATACCTGCAATTCAAAAACAACGTTAGTGGGGATGGTTGTGGTTTTGGACGACTGACTAGAACAGAGGTAAGACAGGGATAATATCTCTCGTGTGAGGAAAAAGTAAGCAATGGGAGAATGAACAAAAAGAGTAGTTTTGAGCAAATGGATACCCATTGGGCACGAGGGACAAATCAACAAGCTAACTGATAAGTTAGACAGTAATAAATGGCCAATGGGTCTTTCAGAGCGTGATATGGTAGGCAACAATGAATGACGAATATGACCGGGTGGCGTGGCAGGTGTTGATTGGGAAGTGACCTTGGTGAAGGGACTTGTAACGAGAGAACAGGGGGAATGGACTGACAAAGTTATGAGATGTGACCATTAGGCGAAAAGGTGGAAAATGATGTCATGGGGTGACGGGGGGTATGTCAGAAAGTGGTAAGTGGTACATGGTGGGATTATGGAGCAATGGATTCCTTCCATGTAGAGAAGAGGGCCCACTAGAAAATCACTCCATTCCAGACCTCCCCCCCCCATCGTTAAAAGCAGACCGGTCAGGGGGGTTCGAAAAATACCGTCGATTGTCCATCGGTGCACCTGCCACTGGACCGTAGATCTAAGTGCAATGTTTAACCAACATTTCGGCCCCCCCCCCCACCATTAAAAGCAGAACGGTCGAGGGGGGTCTGGAATTCAATCTCAACCGTGGATCTAGGTGCCGACACCTCAGCCGTTCAGATGTGCACCTTTGTTATACATGATTCTAGACCCTCCCCTACCGTTAAAGGTAGAAGGATCCGAGGGGTCTGGAAAAACTTATCAACCATATATCTGAGCACTAGCACCTCAGTCATTTATCTGTGCGTTGTCTTTAATCTGTGAGCGCAAACTCATATTTTCTCTAAAAACTTAGGATAAGCGCTTTAAGTGGGTTTGTCCAAGCTTTCCCTATTTTTATCACCATGGGGTTAGACATTCAACTTTCAAACATCAAAGATAGGGTTCAACATCAATCATCATGCTTGTTTTATTGAGATAAAGCAAACTACCCTATGCTCTAACCTAATTGCCTATGACATTTAGCCCAAATTAAACTATTGGACTAAGAAATTACTCTATCCTGGGGTTATTTGACCAAGATTAGGCAGTTTGGTCAAATTTATTCACTAGCTAACCTAATTTGCTTGGCTAAGATTAAACAATTTAGCCAAGCTTATTCACTACTCCTATCAACATCAATTTAAAGGACTTGGCCATGCTTAAACTGTATGGACCAAGTCATTTTTATTGCATGGGGCTTTATTTAAATTTCTTTTATGCCCTCTTTTATTCTTTTTCTTTCTTTTCTTTTTCTTTTTCTTTTTCTTTCTTTTCTTTTCTTTTTTCTCAAATTAATGGTAGAATGAAAAATCATTTGGCAACCAAAACAATAAAAGGATAAAATTTCCAGTCACCAATTGATCCTATAAATTATAGGGTTATAACACATGGCTCATCCAGGAGTCACAAAGGTGAAGGAATACCTTAAGCCTTTATTCTTCTGGAAAGGAATGAAAGCAGACATAGTTAGTTACATGGCAATATGTCTAGAATGTCAGCAAGTGAAGGATAAGCATAGACATCTAGCAGGATTGTTACAGACACATGTTATTCCTAAATAGAAATGGGAGGTCATTTCGATGGAATTTATTTTTGTATTTCCAATGATGGCAAGGAGACACTATTTGATTTTTTTGGTATTTGACACTCTGTTGAAGAGTGCACACTTTATTCCAGTATGTATGACATATCAAGCATCGGACATAGCTAGATTTGTTTTTAGAGAGATTATGAGATTAGATGGTGTACCAAGAAGGATCATATCCGATTGAGGATCAATATTTACAGGACGGTTTTGGACCAGTTTCAAAGAGGCCTTGGGAACACAACTAAACTTTAGTACAACATATCACCCAAAGATAGATGGAAAAATAGAAAGAACAAACCAGATTTTGGAGGATATGTTGTGAATGTATGTAATGGACCAACAGAAACATTGGGAAGACTTATTTCCATTAGTATAATTTGCATACAACAATAGTTACCAAAGTAAGATTAAGATGGAACCGTTTGAGTTTCTTTACAAGAGACCGTATCAGACTCCATTGAGTTGGGATCGACTTGAGGATAGGGTCCTAGTGGGACTATAAGTTATCAAATAAATGGAAGAATAGATGCAATCGATAATACAAAGGATTAAAGAAGCGTAGGATCAGAATAAGAGTTATGGTGATGCGCATATCGTTGACCACAATTGTGAAGTTTGGAAAGGGTGCTAAATTATCTCCTAGGTTTGTGGAACCTTACAAGGTTGTGGAAAAGAAAGGACCCATGGCTTATTGACTAGCCTTGCCTGATTCTTTGAGGCATATGAAGAATGTATTTCATGCATCTATTTTATGATATTATATTAGTGATCTTTCACATGTCATTGACATGAGTTATTTGCAGGTGTCGGACAAGGGTGCTCTCATGGAGGAGCCAATCCTCATTCTATACCATTGCATTCGAAATCTATGACATCAAACAATCGATCAGGTCAAG
>SNQJ01S0222935.1:0-14916 GCA_010110895.2 Picea sitchensis
TATTCAGATTTGTTTTCGTCAATGGAACAACAATTGCATAGAGGGCAGATTCCACTTATGCTATTCAAAAATATAACAAAGAAGAGGGATGCTAGAGAAAGGATCTTTCAGACAACCTAGGCAACGTTTGTAACAGAGTTGCAAGCAGATAGAGTAGAGGATCTGAAGAAACTAGCTAGCTCTACAACTGTTGTGCATATAAATCCACAAAATCATCCTCACTTTGGTTATAGAAATAGCCTTCAACAAATTCTTGCGCCTGTTTAATTTTTATTATTATTTTAAAAGGGGAAGGGGGGGTGTAGTTGTGTATTATATTGTTCAATGTATTAATCCCTTTGCTCACATTCCCAGGTTGAAGGTCTTTTAGTTGCAGCCATTGTGTACTCGACCCCCTTTGAACTTGTATGTGCAAAATGCAACTTCGATGTCTCTGCCTCCGCTTTGATAAGTAATGATATAATTGATTGTCTGCGATGCAGTGAAAAATGTCCATATATATATGAACATTACGTCAATGTTGTTATCCGAACCGTGGGCAACACAACCATGCATTGTATGGTTAGGCAGCCTCTGTTACAAAATGTGCTTCCTAAGTTGGTAGAGTTGTCGTATGAAACGTATCTACAGAAAAAGGCAAGCAATGTCTACATGTTGTGGGAGCTTCAGATACATAGCAAATTCACCTTAAATGAGGACAATGCAATTTTGCATATCAGTTGAAGAAGGGGAAAAAATATATATATATCAAAGTTTTGTAGGAAATGAAAATACCTCATGTGTCTCTGTAATATTTATTCAACATCCAGATGAATGTTCATTGGACTTGGCTAGTTGGGATTGCATGTGCATAAGATTAACATGGCAACAATCCACATATATCCCATGGGCCTGGTTATTTTCTACTGGGAACATATACGAGATGCAAGATAAAACAATGCCCCGACGCATTTTCTTTGTATATCAAATTGGTTGGTGCAAAGGTCGATAGGTTCTGCTCTATGGAACCTTATGGGAACTTGCTTGCGGCCTGTTTGAAGAATGGTTGGTTCTTGGTTATGTGCTTTGTCTGTCAATTTGTATACCGCAGAACCCCAACTGTTCTTTGGAGGACCCGAAACAATATAATTTAATTTTTTAGCCAGCTGGCCCGCAAATCCGCCTAATATTTTTTGTCGTTGTGACGCAAATGTACTATGGGATTTGCTTTAGCAAATTTCCTTGATCGATGAAATTGGTCAAATTGTTGTTCTAAAATCATTTGAAATCAACGAATATATAGTGTGCAAAGTGCAACTGTCCTATCATATCAACAAGAGGCTCTTAACATTCAAATTGGTCGTTGTTTTGGCATTTTTGCTTATTCGATGAACTTGGTAAAATTAATATACTGGAATAATTTGAAATCAACGAATATAAACTGTGTGAAGTGCAATTGTGCTATGAAATGAACAAGAGGCCCTTAAAATTCAAATTGATCCTTGTTATGCTTGCGGTGATAGATTTTTTAAAAAACTTTCTTTTGTTTCCTTCATTTTTTAAAAAATAAGAGATTTAACATCCTTTAATAATTTAATGTAATTCACTTGTACAATATCAATAGTTAATATTAATAATTTAGTATTTGAAAATAATGTTTTTAGATAAAGTTAAATAGGATGACCATCCCTAAACAATTGCAATATTGAACCCACAAGTCGTGGAGTCTGCAAGTCCACCTGTCAATTTGTATATCACGAAACTCTGGGTGGTATTTGCAGGACACGGAACAAAAGAGGCTCAATTTTCAGCCCGCCATGCCAAGAACCTGCGATCCAAAAAGTGCCTAAGTATGGAATCAGGGATCCGCATATGCTCTATAAAATCTCTACTCCATATTTTCTAAAAGTACATGTTTACTATGTATTGCTCGTTTGTCGGAAAACATTTTATATCAGTCACCCGACCAGATTGTACAAACTTTCTCGTCTAATTAAATTCTGCAATATCAATATTTAATATTAATAATTTACTATTGAAAATAATGTTTTTAGATTTGTTAGATAGTTGATAGGGATTACCATCTGTAAACAATGGCAAAGTTGAACCCACCAGCCCTCAAGTCCATTTGTCAATCTGTATATCGCGGAACTCTGAATGTTATTTGGAGGACACAGAACAATGAAAGTGCAATGTTGAGCTAGCCAACCCGCAGGTCCGCTTGTCAATTTGTATATTGCAGAATTGTGGGTGGTATTTGTAGAGTGCGGAACAATAGAGGCCCAATTTTTAGCCCACCATCCCGACAGCTCCCGATAAAAAAAAATGGTTATATATGGAATTAATACAGGATCACTACGGGACAATAAAAGTGTAATGTTCATCCAACCAGCCTGTAAGTCCGCCTGCCAATTTGTATATCGCGGAAGTCTGGGTGCTATTTGTAGGACACGGAACAATAGAACCTCAATTTTCAGCCCGCCAAGCCACAAACCCGCGATCCAAAAAATGTCTCATTATGGAATGAGGAATCTGCATATGCTCTATAAAATCTCATGTCCATACTTTATAAAAGTACATGTTTACTATGTATTGCACGTTTGTCGGAATACTTTTATATCACTCGCCCGACCAGATTGTACAAACTTTCTCGTCTAGTTAAATTCTGCAATATCAATATTTAATAGTAATAAATTACTTAGAGTCCATCTGTCAATTTGTATATCGTGGAACTCCAAGTGCTATTTGGAGCACATAGAACAAAAAAATGTAATGTTGAGCCAACCAGCCCGTAGGTACGCTTGTCAATTTGTATATCGTTGAATTGTGGGTCATATTTGTGGAGCGTGGAACAATAGAGGCCCAATTTTTAGCCCGCTAACCGACCAGCCCTCGATCCAAAAAAGTGGCTATATATGGAATTAATACGGAATCGCTATGGGACAATAACAGTGCAATGTTGAGCCAACCAGCCCTCAAGCCCGCCTGTCAATTTGTATATTGCAGAAGTGTGGGTGTTATTTGTAGGACACAGAACAATAGAGGCTCAATTTTCATCCTACCAGGCCGAGAACCCGCGATCCAAAAAGTGCCAAAGTATGGAATGAGGGATCTGCATATGTTTTATAAAATCTCATGTCCATACTTTATAAAAGTACATGTTTACTATGTATTGCTCATTTGTCGGAAAAATTTTATATCAGTCGCCCCACCAGAATGGACAAACTTTGTCGTCTAATTAAATTATGTAATATCAATATGTAATATTAATAATTTAGTATTGAAAATAATGTTTTTAGATATGTTAGATAATTGATAGGGATTGCCATCCGTAAACAATGGCAAATTTGAACCCGCTAGCCCTGGAGTCCATCTGTCAATATGCATATCACCGAACTCTGAGTGGTATTTGGAGGACACGGAACAATGAAAGTGCAATGTTCAGCCAGCCAGTTCGAGAGCCCCCGATCAAAAAAAGTGGCTAAATATGGAATTAATACGGGATCGCTACGAGACATTAAAAATGCAATGTTCAGCCAAGCAGCCCGCAAGTCCTCTTGTCAATTTGTATATCGCGGAAGTCTGGGTGCTATTTGTAGGACACAAAACAATAGAGACTCAATTTTCAACCCGCGAGGTCGTGAACCCGCGATCCAAAATGTGCCTAAGTATGGAATGAGGGATCCGCATATGCTCTATAAAATCTCACGTCCATACTTTATATAGAGACTCATGTCCACAAGTCTGTCTGTCAATTTGTATGTCGCGGAAGTCTAGGTGCTATTTGTAGGACACGGAACAATAGAGACTCAATTTTCAGCCCACCAGGCCGCGAACCCGCGATCCAAAAAGTGTCAAAGTATGGAATGAGGGATCCGCATATGCTCTATAAAATCTCATGTCCATACTTTACCTTTGGGACTATATATAGTAATTAGTTTATTATAGATTATAGCTTATAGTAATTTCACATGTAATCCTCGAACAATTTTGCATGCAACTTTTTTCTTTCATGGCAGGACTGGAGCACCAGCAAAATCTCACAGAATAACAGATATCGGCCTTGGCAGACAGGGCAAATAATACAATTGCATGTCGACTCGTGGATGCATGGACTAAATACCGTAAAGCGCCTGAAAAAAACAATAATAATCCAAAAAAAAAAGAAAAAAGAAAAACTCCAACCACCGCCGCTGGACCTGAACTCTGCAAGGCCACCAGAATGGACAAACTTTGTCATTTAATTAAATTCTGCAATATCAATATGTAATATTAATAATTTAAATAATGTTTTTAGATATGTTAGATAATTGATAGGGATTGCCATCCGTAAACAATGGCAAATTTGAATCCCCCAGCCCTAGAGTCCATCTGTCAATCTGCATATCACGGAACTCCGAGTGGTATTTGGAGGACACATAACAATGAAAGTGCAATGTTTAGCCAGCCAGCCCGAGAGCCCCTGATAAAAAAAAGTGGCTAAATATGGAATTAATACGAGATCGCTACGGGACAATAAAAATGCAATGTTCACCCAAGCAGCCCGCAAGTCCTCCTGTCAATTTGTATATCGCGGAAGTCTAGGTGCTATTTGTAGGACACGAAACAATAGAGACTCAATTTTCAGCCCGCCAGGCCGCGAACCCGCGATCCAAAAAGTGCCTAAGTATGGAATGAGGGATCCGCATATGCTCTATAAAATAGCATGTCCATACTTTATATAGATACTCATGTCCGTAAGTCCACCTATCAATTTCAATTTGTATGTCGTGGAAGTCTGGGTGCTATTTCTAGGACACTGAACAATAGAGACTCAATTTTCAGCCAGTCAGGTCGCAAACCCGTGATCCAAAAAGTGCTTAAGTATGGAATGAGGGATCCGCATATGCTCTATAAAATATCATGTCCATACTTTATATAGAGACTCATGTCTGCAAGTCCGCCTGTCAATTTGTATATCGCGGAAGTTTGGGTGCTATTTGTAGGACACTGAACAATAGAGACACAATTTTCAGCCCGCCAGGCCACGAACCCATAATCCAAAAAGTGCCTAAGTATGGAATCAAGGATCTGCATATGCTCTATAAAATCTCATGTCCATACTTTATAAAAGTACATGTTTACTATGTATTGCTCATTTGTCAGAATACTTTTATATCACTCGGTCGACCAGATTGTACAAACTTTCTCGTCTAATTAAATTCTGCAATATCAATATTTAACAGTAATAATTTACCGTAGGTCTGCTTGTGAATTTGTATATCACGGAATTGTCGGTGCTATTTGTAGAGCGTGGAACAATAGAGCCCCAATTTTTTTCCCGCCAGCCTGAGAGCCCCCGATCCAAAAAAGTGGCTAAATATGGAATTAATACGGAATCGCTACGGGACAATAAAAGTGCAATGTTCAACCAACCAACCCGCAAGTCCGCCTGTCAATTTGTATATTGCGGATGTGTGGGTGCTATTTGTAGGACACGGAACAATAGAGACTCAATTTTCAGCCCTCCAGGCCGAGAACCTGCAATCGAAAAAGTGCCTAATTATGGAATGAGGGATCCACATATGCTCTATAAAATCTCATGTCCGTACTTTATAAAAGTACATGTTTACTATGTATTGCTCGTTTGTCGGAAAACTTTTAAATAACTCGCCCGTCCAGATTGTACAAACTTTCTCGTCTAATAAAATTCTGCAATATCAATATGTAATATTGATACTTTAGTATCGAAAATAATGTTTTTAGATATGTTACATAGTTGATAGCAATTGCCATCCGCAAACAATGGCAATCTTGAACCCGCCAGCCCTGTCCATCTATCAATCTGTATATCGCGAAACTTTGAGTGCTATCTGGAGGACATGAAACAATGAAAGTTCAATGTTGAGCCAGCCAGCCCACAGGTCTACTTGTCAATTTACAAATTCCGCGACATACAAATTGACGGTCGATATCTGCCACTGAGATGCAATATGACCATCGGCCCTTCAAGTCTCCTGGGTATATCTTCTGTTGTTTTTCTTTTGTAACCCGCCCGACCGCTTTCCATACTTTGGTATTTCTTGGAATCGGTTTCGCCATCACCGTTGTCTTCATACTTGTTTCTAGATATGCAATAATTAAGCTTTAATGCTTGTAGTCATCCTGCAGGAACCATTAAGATTGTCATTAATGTTCGCAAATCCAAAGAAGATATGTCATTACTACGAATTAAACTAAGATTTGCGCACAAGTATGTTATCCTTTCCAAGTATTCATTTCGAAGGCCATGCAATCTTTTTTTTTGTGCGTCGGTGGGTTGGTGCTTTTAAGAAATTTATAATTCTTCATCTCTCTTCACCGTCACCGCCACCTTTGCACTTTTTTCTAATTGTGCAATTAGTGACCTGTGATGGTGATAGCTCATTCCGCATGAACCCTGGAGATTTTCATTGATCAGCGAAAGGATCGAGGAGATATTCCATTGATACGCATTAAACCATAATTTGCAGAGGGTTATATTATCCCTCTCCTATTTTCATTTCAAACATCGTCTAAAGCAAATGAAAATTCTTAATAACTTGTGGTAGCAGTTGTCTCCAGACACAGTAAACACATTGGAGCATAATAGCCAGAGGTTGCACTGTTCAAAGGCATATTCTTACTATTCATCTCCCTCTGCCCAGGAGCAAAAAAGGAGATGGTCCCTTGGTACAGCGAGAGATATATTTCAAGCCAAAAAATTCGAAGGCAACCCTGGCTGCTCAGAGAACCTGCCCAGTTGCATTCATGGTTGTTGCAAAAGTTGATGCCATGATTTTCGAGCAGGAAGAAGATGATCTGATGGACAATGATACATCAATGGATGGTAGGAATGCAGAGAATCTTCCCACTCCCACGCCCAAATTGAAATCAACCATAACGGACGAAACTTCCTGGCTCGGTGATGGCGGTCATGACAACACCAAAAGGAGTTTCAGAAAAGAAACCGACAGTTAACGCAATAGCCACTTTGCAGTGCAAAAGTAGGAATTCCAGAGTTCCAAATTAGTTTGTTATGGGCGGAAGAGTTTCACTGTAAAGCAATGATATGTTGATGCTTCCAAAGATATATTTCAAGCCAAAAAATTATTGATTAACATATTCGGGAATCAGGTCCAAAATTCTCACTGCTGCAAGGCATTTTTCTACTAGTCATCTCCTTCCGCCCAGAATGGACTAATTTGGGCCTCTGGAATTGCACATGCAAGTTGTGCTCCTGAATTTTTTTGGACTATGCAGAGGCGGTTTCAACTAAGGTCTATTCCATTTTACCTACAACGTTTTTTGTCTTCTTCCTCATGGGAAGCTTCTGAAAACTATCAATTTCAGCGCAAGATGATTCATCGAGGAGAAAACTGCAAGGATCTTGCATACTGTTGATCCCGTGCCTATGTTTGTCACAGATACGTTCAATGTTTTGGCCCGAAGAACTGGGTCCAATTTCTAAGGATAGATGTACAATACTCAGTGTTTTTCTTAAATTTTTAAATGGATTTGCTATTAAAAAATATTTGCCTTCGACTCTTCATTGTTGTCTCTTTTCTGGATTTAATGCATGTTCTCATTGGCATGGTTCGATGCTCTCATACTTCTTCGATATTGTGTTTAATTAGGTTTTTTTTCTAAGATGGAACATCTAACAATTATATGCCAATGTACTGTGTGAATCCAGTAGCTTTTTATGCAAACAAAAAATGGATTACACAGTTTCAAACCAACATTCAATTATATTCGTAATGCAGATAGAACAT
Source organism: Picea sitchensis (assembly GCA_010110895.2). Lineage (NCBI taxonomy): Eukaryota > Viridiplantae > Streptophyta > Pinopsida > Pinales > Pinaceae > Picea > Picea sitchensis. The sequence goes on from SNQJ01S0222935.1 coordinate 7,752, forward strand.
AGTACCAATGTACAATGTTGCAACAAAATCGTTATTCTTGTTTCTAGACATGCAATTATTAAGTTTTAATGCTAACAACCAATAATGCAAGAAGTTTAATACTTAAGTTAATATGTTGCAGTCATGGAAGAATGTATCAAGAACACAGTTACACCCACACGTTCCAATAAAATATAATCTTCAACAAAGCGTTTGCTGACAATTAGTAGAAAATGAAGTTTAGTAGTTAAGTTAATATGTTACAGTCATGGAAGAATGTATCAAGAACATACTTACACGACACGTTAGTAAAATTCCTTTCTCTGCAGCTTCGCGGATTCACGTGTTTCCAACGACCGCTTCCCCTTTCTTTAAATTGAACCTCTATTGTTTCGTGTCCTACAATTGGCACCCAGAGTTTTGCGATATACAAATTGACAGGCGTACTTGCGCGTTGATCGGGTCAACATTGCACTTCTACTTTTCCGTGACCTCCAAACAACATTCGGAGCTCCGCAATATACAAATTGACAGACGGGCTCCAGGGCTGGGGGGCTAAAGATTGCCTTTCTCTAGGGATGGAAAAGTGCTAAAATGACACAAACCACATTTGCGGCACAACAACGATATTAAAGCGCAAAGTATTTCCTCTATAGTTATGTGTCCTGCAAACAACACCCACAGTTCCGCACTATACAAATTGTCAGTCGGACTTGGACAAAGCATACAAAGAAGAACCAAGTAAACTCGTGGATCGTGTTCCTAGTCGCTTTTTTCTGTTCCCGCCAGCTTTGCAATTCTTTCCAAGTATATATCTTGCCACGAAAATGGGATATATGTTACAGATGTGAATATATTGGTCCTTGTTTTTCTGTCTTCTATACTTGGCCAAATATATGTTTCTCTTTTCCCTAAACTTTGTCTTTTTCGTCACTTATTTGTTCTTTCAAAAATGTATGGCTGAGTGCGTGGGCGGTCTTGCGGGTTCACAATTGCACTCGTGCTCTTTTATCGCAACACCGACCAAACGCTTCCCCATTCCATACCCATAAACTTCTCCGACCGCGAATTCCCGGTAGTTGGGCTCTAGATTGGAATTTTGTTGTTCCATGGACTGCGAACGGTACCATCACTTCCACGATATACAAATTTGCAATCGACCTTAGATCATATCCTCTTCCGTATTATGGTCCACCTATGAAGCCCTCTTCCATTGTATACATTTTGCACTGAAAACTTCCAATAAACACAATTTAACCATCGGGTCCTCGCATATATTGTGGAACTATTGTCACCCCATTTTGAAGTCCGTCTGTTCGCTTTCCATACTTCGCCATTTGGATCATCGGTTTGGCGGGTTGAAGAAATATTCAGTTCGTAGTCGTTGTTTCTGGTACCCGCACCCCTTTGCAATTAACAGTTGGCAATTATATATAAGATCTTATTGCTACGCATGCAATTAGCAATTTCACTATTCCATACTTAGCCACTTTGCTAGAATTCTGAAATATACAAACCGGCCGCTCAACTGCCCCATCATGATCTCTTCCGTTTTACACATTTTGCACTCAAAAATTTCAATACATGAAATTTGACCGTGCAACACTCGGCTGTCTTGACTATCCTCGTAACCCTTATTTGAATATCGTCCGACCGCTTTTCAGAGCTTGCCATTCTTTCCTTGCTCTCTGTCACCTTCGCACTTGTCTATAATAAAAGAAAAAAAAAAGTTATATATATATATACATATTTTGTTTCTAAATATGGAATTATTGGCATTTAATTCTAACAGGTCATCATGCGGAAACCGTATAGATTGTCATTGATAGGCGAAAGGCTCGAGGACATTTCATATTGATGCACATTAAACCAAAATTTGTGGGGGGATTATATTATCCCTTCCGAGTGTTCATTTCAAAATCATGAAATCTCGTTCACACGTTGTGGCCTTCGCACGTTCACGAAACCTCCGATCCTTAATTGCTCTTCGCCATACCTGCCACCTTCGCATTTCTAAATATGCAATAAATAAGCTTTATTGTTAACATCTCATCATGCATCACCAATATAGATTGTCATTAATCAGCTAAAGGCTTGAGGATCTTTCCCATTCATAAGCATTTAACCAGGATTTAGCGAAGAGTTACATTATCAGCTCTAACTGTTCATTTAAACCATCATCTGCACCAAAACAACGTTCTCATAAACCTATGGCATTAGCTCAACAACAGTTCTGTGGAGATATAGTGAACATCTTCGGGCACAAGGACCAGAACTTCCAGTGGTCCAGGGCATATTCTTATTACTCAACCTCTACCGCATAGAACCAAGTAATTTGGACCTCCGGGATTGCTCATGCAGGTTATGTCCCTGAGGTTTTTTACTGTAAGGACATGGTCTCTTGGTGCGTCGATAAATTTATTGCATAGAAAAGAATTATTCCACTACGGGACCGCTCTTCTATTCTTTTTCACCTCGGGTCTTCCGCCAGATGCTAAAATTGTTGGAACCAACATTGACGTTTAAAGGAGAAGATTGCAAACAATGCCTAACAAAGCATAATAACGGATTGGACCTCTTGCCCCTTTTTTTGCAAAAACCCGCTTCTAGTTCCTGAAGATATTACAAGCATGTAGGTTAGTTCATTTAGAAATCCATTTCGCGAAATTACCTGGCTATTTACAAGAATAACGGGACAGGATTCCACAACAACTGTTTCCCACATGGCTCTTTATATTTTGTATTTCACGGTCAATGAACAAGCCATTTTTTATTGGGGCAGGTTAATTTCCCATGAAATCTCTTCCCAATTGTCAAGCTACAAAAGGGAAAAGAAATTTTATATGTCATCCTATTTAGTTTTTGCAATAGCGCATTCCTGTCGGTTTCCGCAACTGTCTATGTCCAAGAATGTCAACTGCGAATTCCACCTAGTAACGTTCTAGTACTAGGCCTTGTGGAAGAGCAAAGCTTTCCATTGTTTTTATGAGGTTTTTAATGTCTTCCTCTCTATTTTCAAAGTTTTGTTGTTAGGAGAAGATGCTCCCTGCATATCTGAACAGGCAACTAGTTTTTTGGACAAGAAGGGGACACTCGAACTTTTGGATAATTACACTCTCATAAGAATTTTTGGCTCCACGGAACAGCCTGCTCTCCTTCCATGTCACATTATGGACATAATGCTTGTTGCAGAAGTAGCACGTCAATACAGCTACTGGTTCCATCTGTTCCAAAGGAAGAAAAAAAAATAGTTCATTCCTCTGCCTTGGAAAATAAGGGAGTTCGTGTTGAAAAACGTCAACAAAATTGACGATTTCGCAGCACATTCTAGCATCTCCAACCTGAAATATGCTGAAATCATAAGAGCGTTCGACCCCTATGATATTTTTAGACAACATTTACAAACACTTGGCCTTGGCGATTGTTTTGTAAAAAAACACCTGCCCAAAAACAGAGACAGTGGAGACAACGGTCTTGCCTCTGATGCCGACGACGTAGACACAGTGCAAAGCTGCACTAAATTGTACACGCAATAGGGGAAAGGCCCCAATGATAAGAGTGCTCAATCCGCAAATACCACTCCAAAAGGTACGACATCCCGGAGCATCGCTCCAACGGCCCACCACAACAACAAAGAAACCTAGAGTTCTTCAAATGGAGGAGGAGATAACGACCCTCCTCACTCTAAAATTGATAGTTCTCACAAGATTCCAGTAGAGAAGAAGAGAAAAAAAAATGTGGGGCAGGCAGAAGAGTCGGAAATTCAGAGTGAGAACATGGAACTTGACACTGATCTGGATAGTATGATTTGCTTCCTTGATCAGCCCATAGATGCCATCCACCATAGCCATCCAATGGACATATCTATTACCGAAAAATTTGACGAAGATGAATCCTTCGTGTTCCAGAGCATTTTTTTTTTTATAGCCGGTCCAAAAAATTGATAATTGAGAAAAAAAATGTTAAAAATAAGAAAGGCAAATCTCGTTCAGAGGTTGACGTTGCCAACATGCGGTCGTCCTAAATCTGTCAACTTCACACCACAAGCGGAGAAGAAATTTATGATTCCATTGGAGGCATGGAGACTGAGAATGCCAGACTGAAGGCTCGGGTCAAGGAATTGGAAGACGCTTTCATTCCTATGCCATTGCTTGTCAATCCTTTGGAAATAGCCATGCCTGGCACCCCTGCACCCAATGTAAAAGCATCCTCCACCTTGCTCACATCCTGTAAAGGATATGTGGAGAACAATATCAAAAAACGAATAGAATTGGTTACCGAGGCATGGAAAAGATCACAAACCATCACTTCCCTTCGAACCAGGGCACATAGCTTGCTCGAGATTTTGCAGGCCAAGTTAAAAGATGAAGAAAATTTCTTTTTAAAAATGGTCATTCCATTTGGAAAGATTGTCAACAATATGACATAAACAAACAGAAGAGAAGAAGATCTTCCATCCAAACACCAGATCGACCAATTGAATGCATGTTGGAAAGAAAAAGTGAAGAACTTGCATCTCATTGTTCAGTCATGTGAACAATTCATATCGAAGAAAGATAAATTATTCACAAGGCTGTCAAATATAGACTTGGTTGGGAAAACCAATGACTTCCAAGACCCCCACTTAATCACAAACTCTTTGCCCTTAACCAGGCAAGAATTCGATAAACATGTTGCTATGTTTAAGGCCTTGTCTTTGGAAAAGTTTTACAGCATCCTTCAATTTGATCAAGCTCACATCCACGACTGCCTAGTCAAATATGCGATACAGAATGAGGAAATTCATCAGGCTCTCTCTAATCTTTCTATCGTCTTCCGTGAATTAGAAAACAATATTTTCAACATAAAAATCCGAAATGAGATCAGCGTCGCCCCAATGAGAAGCTACATTGAAGAATGGCTCGAAAGGCAATTGAAACAGGCCGTCGACGAAAGGCAGCAGGCAGTTACCAGCATTTCAGCAGCCGTCGAGGACATCCTTGAAACCCCAGTTGTCGGCGACATCAATGAAACGACAGCCACAAGAAAATAGACAAAGGGATCATATGTACCCTCACTGTAAGTTTACTCATCGCATCCTCCTTTGTTTATCAACCCAGTTATTCTAGTTTCTTAAATAGAGATGTATAGTCAAACACTTATACCTTTCCACTTTATTTTATTTGTAGGTATTGCACTCTATCTTCTTTCCACAATCCTGTTTCTTGTACATATTTCTCTAATGGTCCGCGGGAGCCCCAATCTTAGTCTACATGACAAACGCATTTAAATTCTGGTTTATATGTAACAGACTTTAATTTTTTTGTATATTTCAAAATTTCCAGTAGTATGTAACAAACTTTTATTTTTTGACATATTTCAAATAAAAATGCATTTAATTTTTTATATGTTACAGACTCTATTCTTATCTTTCACCAGTCTATATGACAAATGCATTTCATTTTTATTATGTTACAAACTTTTATTCTTATCCTTCACCAGTTTGTATGGCAAATGCATTTACTTTTTTATATGTTACACATATTTCTTTTTTTATATATTTAAAAATAAATGGTGCTCAACAATGCAAGCGTCGTTTACTTATGTTCACAAATGCATTTAAATTTTTATATTTCTTATCTCCTTTTAATTTTATGTCTTCATATATTTTTATCTTTCACCAGTCCATATGGAAAATGCATTTAAATTTCCAAATTTATTCTTCCACTGTCAACAAATTTTTAGTTTGTTATATACTTTAAAAAAATATATGTTTGCTATATACTTTCAAAAAATAGATGGTGCTCTGCCTGCCAAGCATCATTTACTTTTGCCCCATGTTCCGTGATATACATGTTGCAGACAACATTTCTGTGATATACATTTTGCACCCAACGCTTCTTTTCACTTACAATTCGACCCCATTTTCCACAATTTGCTTTCTAACCTCGTTGGCAGGGACTGCGCTGCCACACAACCTTGTTTTTGTTGGTTGTCTTATTAGTCCTTGCCCTTTGGGCAAGAGACTATAGTAATCGATTTTTGGTTTTCCTATTAATTTGGCACTAAAACCAATGGATTTTGATTGTTTTAACCCAAAGTTTCATAATATTCATACACTTTAGTTTGACGTTTCAAACAATTTAACCTAAGTTTTCAGTTTTCTTCTTATTTGGCCTCTTCCTGAGGCACAAGCGGATAATGATCATAGTTTATCTTTCTTTACAAGAACATATTTATGTATTGTTTCTCCTCCACAAAGTAATGCTAGAAATGAGTCTAGCATTACTTCTTCACATAAAATGTAATGTTTTTCAAGATGCATAATTCATCGCCCCTACCACATTTTTTTTATTTCTTTGATGTGTTGCTGCCACCTAAACCAACATGCAAACCTACACCATTATGCAAATGTGTTACTTGTCTATCCCACCATGCAAACACGTTGCTTATCTGTGAACCTGGTTGTTATCTAGGCCTCTATCTATGAAGCTTTGCCACCGTCCTTTGGTACTCTGTCCAGGACCACATCCTTGCTTGCAAGGACCAAACTGTTTTGTTTGAGATAATCAACTGGAATATGTATCACCGACCTATGTTGCTCGAGGTAATCGACTTGAATAAATGCGTACATTGAGCGTAATATGTATCATTTGTTTTCTACATAATTGGCATAATGTCTATTAGAAGTGTGTATGATGAGAGAACTGACGAAGTCCACCATATGACATTGAAAGATGAAATCCAATAAGCTTGGAGACACTTCACCAGTTTCATAACTAGTAGTATAGGAAGCAAAAAAACTAGCTTACCTTTTGTTGATCGAGAAGTTCCAGATCCTCCAACAGTAGCTTACCTTCTCTTGATCCAAAAGTTCTAGATCCTCCAAGAGCAGCTTTGTGGTAAGCCTTTAACTTATGTATCTGTTTCAATATATGTTTCAAAATATATCCCCTTGCACCGAAAAAATGGGTTCAAAGTTCAGTAATTTTCCAGTTACTATCATCAAAATTCAAGCAAGAATAAATATGTTTTTGTTAATTCGACACAGAGTTTCACCAAACTCCCAAAAAACCTAAGGTTTTACGAAATTTTCATTTACACAATACTCTGGTATTTATGAATGAAATGCGTACCTATTGGACATAATGTCATTGATGTCAACAGTCAATGTGATGATTTGTTGTTATAATGAATTATCATTGTG
>SNQJ01S0222936.1:0-14907 GCA_010110895.2 Picea sitchensis
TAGAATTATTTTCTTGCAACAATTTGTCTCTCACAAAGCAATAATTTAATCTCATTAATCTACTCTAAAATCTATCTTAAAGACATCTCCACAAAGGCAATTTACACTTTCAGCAGGATACAATTTCATATTTGGCACTGGTCTTAGTTACATACATCAAGAAGCCATTTGATTTAAGTTTGTATTTATTTCAAATCCTTTCATTATTTTCAAAGTATCTAATATGCTTATGGTTGTTTACTTGCAAAACGCATGTATCCTTTGATTATATGTTATGCAAGCATTTATTTAATTGAATATCTTTTTCCATAAGCACTCACTTTATGAATGAATGAATGTTATATGTTGCTAGTATAGATTTACTTTTGTGATATTTGTCTTTAAAACAATAAACTGATTGACTTTTTTCTTGTTCTTAGATTAGTTCAAGCCTTAGTATATTTTCTTTAGGGACTACCCCCCTTGGCTTCGCTAGAAGTTGGCCAAGACAGAGGAGTTGAGGATCAGGTGACAACACCTTGACTCGAGACTTGCCCCCAAGGACACACCAAGTGGATTGAAGATTTCTTCCTCGTCACCCAGGTGTGTATAAAGGCGACAACAATCATCTTTGCATGGCAACCGTGCAACCCCTTCCTTGGCTTCCTTTAGTTCTTTTTTATTTTGTTTTGCTTTCCTCTTTGCCCATTCTGCTGTTTCTTTATATTTTTTTAGTTTTAAGCAAATTGTAACATTGGAGAATACGTACAGATACTATCAAATATTTTTCAATTCACCATCACCAAATTTCCGAATCACCTTCTGCTAACCAAGCATGATTAAATTTAAAGGGACATGGAGGTTTAAGGATACAGTTCAAGCGTAGCGAATTGGAAAGTGATCGAAGACACACTAGTTTCTCCAACAAAGACTTTGGCCACCAACCTCTTTGACATGATTTTTTTCCACCAAGAATCTATCTAGCATTTTGTAAATTTTGACTTTTCCGTTTCTGGAATTCCTCCCGACAGGAATTACTTGAATGTTCAACATCAATAAGCTTCAAGTCATAAAAAATATGATTGAGAGGAGAATTAGCTAGAGGATGGAGATATATATATATATATATACATTTTTATTTTTTATTTTTTTTAGAAAGAAAAACTTATATTTCATAGGGAGAAATATACATATTGTTGTCTAGCTAGGATGCTAGATTGTCTTCACAAATCTCTTCAGCACGTACAAAATGCAAAAATCTGTACTAAGATTCAAACCTTTAGGTCAACTATCAACCATTACACCTTCTGTCCTCTAAAACCAGTTCAAAAAAGCGGGTATGAAATCATAGTCAGATGTTAAATTCAGCTATAAAGATATTCTCGACATATTCCTGTGTTACAAAAGCATCGCTGCCTAGCTCCAGTGCCTCCTTTGAAACCCTATCAACATACTCATTGAGTTCTCTGTAAATGTGTGGGCATTTGAACCATTCAAGACCTCCAATGATTTCCTTGATCTGTCTTAGGAGCGGAAAAAGTCTGCGCATTGTGCATGCAACCTTCCCATTTATCCAATCAATGACGACCCTTGAGTCACCGAAAACCTGGAGTTTCCTACTGTGGAGACAATAAGCTTGGAAAAGAAGAGCCATTAATGCCGCCAACTCAACTTTATTATTGGTGCCAAATCTAGGGGAGTAACAAATGAGATGAAAATGTTCTTTAGATATGTGCAGCATGGCTCTAGCCACACAGCAAGGAGGATGACCCTGACAGGCACCATAAAAAAAACCATGCCCTTCCCTCTTGGATCTCACGGATTGTGGAAGTATGAGAATTTTTGAAAGTAGAGCGGCATGTTCAGTTGTTAGCTTGCAAGTCAAACCACGACAACGACCTTTGGAATGTTAAGATTTTTGAAGATAATACTATTCACAGACCCTTAGATGAAATATAAGAAGAAGAAAGGTGCAGACATGTGGTGAGAGAAATGACGATTATCGTTCCATTTGTGAAACCAGTCGATGAGAACCCCATTTGGGTTCATATTATGAATATTTAGCTCTTTTGCAGTCAAGTTCCATGTCGCGATAGATGTCGAACATTCAACACAAATATGATGGATTGATTCTTTAGATTCTTTACACAATTGACATCTGTTTGGGCCAATCCAACCCCTCTTCGTCCCATTGTCCCACACCAGGAGTTTGTTTTCCAATGCTAACCATACAATAAACTTGCATGATTTCCAAATAAAGCGCCACCACCATTTTACCTCTTCGAGCATTTCAACATTGGCTAAAAACCGATATCCAGCTCTTATGGTATATAAGCCATTTTTGTCGTCAACATTCCAAAAAAGAGAGTCCTCATCAGCTCTGATCGCGATGAAATTAGACTTCAAATTCTCCACGTAGGATTGCCATAGCGCCACTTCATCACCTTCTAGTTCAAGCATTTAAGCAGATTTCCATTCAGTTCGACATGCTCTGTCGACATTTGCTAAACATGAATCCCATAGCAAGAAAACCATGATGTCATGTAACTTAGTTAGCATTGCAGCAGGATCCTGAACCAACCCATGGGTCTTCACCAAGTCGCACTTGTTTTCCGTTGCCTATGTACCGGGATAGGTGATTTCCAATAAGAGGAAAATCCTCCACCATGGTTCTCCAAATGATGGAACATTGATGTGTGTTTCTTCTTAGCTTTTGGATCCAGTCTATTTTGGAAATTCCCTGTAGATATTTAGCCTCGAGTACACTTCCCCACAAAGAGTGGTTACGGAATGAAACACTTTTATTACGAGAGCCTTCCAAAATCTGGATAGATTTTTAATGTCCCATCCACCCATATCTTTCGACATCGCTATCTTTGTCCAACGAACCAAAGGAATGCTCTTTTTTTCAGCCTTTCCCGCCCACAGGAAGTGAAAACAAAGTTTTCTAATTTTTTTACGCATGATGCCCTATGAAATTTTTAACAATGAAGCCGTTGGGCAAGAACAGCACTTGCGACCGTTTATCAAGACCAATCTGCCCCCCCGAGAGATCCATTGGTGGGCTCAAAAAGAGATCGTTTTCTGAATTTTTCCATATAACCATAACCAATCTTGATAGTGGTAATCATTGGGTTTTAAAGAGAACTCCAAGTACTTTAGACCCTCATCAAGATTTACCTGAGTGAAAGGAAAAGAAACTGATAAGCCCAATGCATTCTCCTCTAACATGCCCGATGTTAGAATAAAAGATTTTTGGAGGTTGATCCTCATTCATGTAGCCAGACAATACAAATCTAGAATATTTTTGAGAGTTGTATAGTCACATTATACATCAAAGTTGCACTAGGATAGAGTTCTAGCGAGCCGTCAAAGTTTGAACATCACTTGTTCCAAATTCAGAGTTGAAGTTGATCGGTCATAAAGACCACCACATTACTCTAGAACATTAAAAAATGTAATAAGAGGTGTTTGCATGATGAATTGTAAAAGGTCTTAGCCACCTTAGTCTTAAGCGTGGTTATACTGCAGGTGTTTTCCACTTAATAATTACTGTTTAGATTTTCTATAGTTATAGGTTTTTCACTCAATCCTTGGTAGATATATATGCTCGTAAGTTGGAAGCTTGAGGCATGGATCTAAACCTAGTGTGTATGATGTATATTACCATGCTAAACATCCTCTAAAATTCTTATGGAAATGTACTAAGTCCCTAGGATTTTTAATTTTTTAGTTAATTAAAAATTGCGAATTAAAAGCGATTTTTAATTAAAAATAAAGATACATTAAAAAGAAGTGGTATTTGGGCACCAAATATGAACGCGGGGATGCTCATTTTGGACCTAGAGCACCAATATTACCCAAATACCCACTTGCTTGAGCCAAAATTAGTGATTTTCATACCTCAAAATTGATTTTACTCTCAAAAAACCAAAAAGTCATTTTAATTCAATAAAATGAATTAAAGGAAAAATAAAAAGATATATGGGGACAATATCAAAAACAAAATAAGAATAAAAGTCAATAAAGAGTCAAAGGGGACAAGATCTAGTTAATTGGCATTTGATTGAGTTCATATCTTTTAAGATATTGACACATGTGGTTAGAGATTAAGCCCCTCTTGGAGTGTGGACCAAGAAGAGGTGCGCCACCTCTCTTCAAGAGGGGCGCACCTCCTCTCTTGTTGACTTTTGGTTTGACACATATGGATGTGTGGAGAGGTGGCAGCCTCTCCACTTGGCAACCCATTGCTAACGCAGGAGTAAGCCCTCCTTGAGAGATGCATCGCCCTCCTCGCCCAGGAACTCCACCCATTTTGTATAAATAAAGAGATCTCTCTCCCATTCTTAGCTAGTTGGAGCTTGGGAAAAAATCACTTGTGTACTATTGCTATTATTGTAATACTCTTTCTCATTTTAAGATAAAAGAGACTTTGGAGGTCAAATTGAGATTGGATTGGCCAGAATTAGTATTGGATGATATATGAATGAGATTTGATATCATTTTGTTGTTTACTATGATATTTTGGTTAATGTGGCCATATTAGAATTGCTATTATTCAATAGGGTAAGATTGCTAAGTTAGTTTGATTGGTTATCTTGCTATTTATTTACTTTGGTGGTTTTAGATACAATACATGTTTGGTTTAACCAAATTGTGTTGTAGATCTCTCTTGTAGGTGATACCACTTTCTAATCTTGTTTGTAAGCACCCGAAGTGATTGATATCTCAACTTGTAGAAGCGGATGATCTAGTTTGAGTCTTCCTTTCCTCCAAGTCTTTGAAGAAAGATCCCTCCACAATCCATCAAGAAGGACTCCATTGCCCGATACATTCTAAAGCACAAGTTTGCTCTTTCTCTCCTTCTCTTAAAAAACAATTTCTTGGTTACTTGGTTACTTGGTTCCTCTCATGCAAAGAAGAAATCTGTTATCAAAGTTTATAATTTGCTTTTCATAATCATTTTGCCTAGATCTACTAAGTTCTTAAGCTCTATATCTCAAAAAGATAGATTCGGAAAAGTGTTAGAAGCAATTTTAGCTTGTTTCAATTTCCAATTATAAAGGCTGAAAATTGTTTTCTTCAAGATCTTTAAGAGTTCATATTTGGCAATATAAGTGCTCTAATATTTCTGTTTTATGCCGTTTTCAAAGACCCTAAGGAAACCAGCTTTCTAGCTTGAGTTCCTTAGTTCTTTGCCAATTTGTAGAATTTAACTTATAATTTTTTCACAATTTTTTTGGGGTTGATCAAAGACACTCTTAAAGTATTTTTGGGCATCTTTTATCTTCTTTTTATTCGCTGTTTTGTGCAGGTTGGCGAGCAGGATAGAGAGAGGAAGCTTCAATGGATTTTGAAGTAGGATTAGAACATCCAGGGACCCCCGGGGAGCGCCATTTTTACTTCGCAACTCTTTGTAAGAGCAATTGTAAAGGCTTGTGAGGAAGCCCCATAATGAATGGTCTGAGTAACTATAAGCTTTGTACAAAGATCATAATAAAATCGGTGAGGCTACAAGTTCCCGCTCATCATTCCAGAAGGTGAATTGTGTTTAATTGGGTGTGTCATTTTTGCAATTATTTGGCTTAGATTAATTTTTTCCGACATTTGTAGAATACTAATTTGTTAAATTAGTTCAAATCCATGGCAATTTCAATTTGGCAAATAAAACATCCCCTCCGGTGACTTTCGAAGGGCACAGTTGAGTGTGGATCTATTAATTAGTCTCACATTTTATTTTCTTGTTAGCAAATAAACCATCCCTGTGACCTCGAAAGGGAAGACTTGGTGATTGTGGTTAGTAATTAGTCTCACTTTATTTTCTGTCATAAAATAAAACAAATTCCTCGACTCGGTCGGTTTCGACTCTTCGGTTACAAGCTAGGTCGTCTGGCGGGAATTAAAGTTCCTTCTGTTGTCTTTGAGTCGGTGGTTGATAGTTTTAATTAGGACAATCCCTGAGTTGACTAACTTAATGGAAAGCCTTGAAGTGACACGAGAAGTAAGGCCCTCGGGACTGGCTTCCCACGTTTTGGACATCCGGCCTTTGAGTGAGCTTTGCCCGAGGTGAGACCATTTGGGTTCAGTGAAGCTCTCATAAGTTCAAACAAAGAGTTAACCTCAAGGAGGCCCAAACCATTTCATTAAGCCCGAACTTTAATTACCCTAATAAAACACTCGAAATACATTTGCCCACGATTCTCATTGAGCCTTTGGTCTCAATTTTCACGCAAGCAAAAGCCACATGCTTCATTTTCATAAGTGGTTATATATTTAATGTAAATGGAACTTGCACCTAGCCTGGTGTTTCTCATTATCCTTTTGATGCAAGTGTATGCTCATTTAGACATATATCGTGGTGAATGTTTATTTCATGTTTTAATCGAGTTTATGGTTGATGGTTTGAAGAATAAATAGAAACTCCTAGATTTCAATTTTAGGTACTTAGCTTAAAAGCCTTAATTATATTTGTTAGGATTTTAGCAGCCGCTGAGTTGGCCTAGACGGAGGGAGTTGAGGATTAGGTGACAGCACGTTAGCTCTAACTTGCCCCTAAGGACACATCGAGTGGATTGAAGATTTCTTCCGCGTCTCCCAATTATTAGTATAAGGTGGCGACAGTCCCCTTGACAACCTGCACCAAATAAAATGATATTATCCACAAATAGAATATGTGTCATTAAAACCTCTGAAATTTTGATTCCTTTCAACAATCCTTCATTTTGAGCTTTATTGATCAAATTAGTTAGACCATCCGCTATAGTAAGGGAAGGAGAGGAGAGAGAGAACCCTAGTACAACCCTCGCAAAGAGTGAAAGGTTGGGGAGGGAGACCCATTGATCAAGAGGGAGAAAGAGGGATTTTCGACACAGGACAAGATCCAATTAACATTTTCCAAATTCATGCCCATCTGGATTAGACTGATTCTAATAAAGGTCCAATTAAGCTTTGGAGAGATGGGTTTCATTATAAATGCCGACAACCCAATTTCTTTTTCTGCTTTCATAATTAATGCGAGGACACAACGGGTAATGGAGCGGTGTCATGAATTTGTCTATTGAAAAGAAAACCTAATTGTTCATCAGTGATGAGCTCATTGAGAATGGGCTTAAGATGGTTAGCAATAACCTTGGACATCAACTTATAAATGTTGATTTTATGGTAAGCTGAAGCATTTAAATTTTTCTTACTTATTTAGCATGGGTGAACCATGAAAACTCTTTGCAACAAACCAAGATCACGTGAAGAATAACCATGCGAACACAAGAAGTATCACAGGAAACCCTTCTCAACAAGGGAAGAAAAGCCAACCAATCCTTTGCTATATTCTCAAAGAGAAAAGACCTCCCACACCATCACCAAACCTAGCACACAAGAAGGTCTTTGTAATTCTCATAATTTCATAAAACAACTTCCGAAATCATGAGATGACACAATGATATGTGTGTTTCCTCAATGGGGATTCACCTTTATTTATATAATACTGTTCACATAAAATGAAGAGTATTGTCTATTAACATTAGGGCCTGTTATCCACGATTTCATGGGATAACTAGGAGATCATCGGTACGGGTCCTAGACATGTGGAGTGTCGAGAAGCGAGGATTGACAGAGCATGGCCCTGGGGGGGCCATCCTTCTTCTTCTTCGCCGGTTGTCACGTATTGATGGCAACATCCATCACCATTGACTTGGACTTGCGGCGGAGAACTCTTGCTCCATGGGGTAATTGGTCGAATTATCATGGTATGTGTCTGTTTGATCATTATAACTTTAGGATATATGCATCGGGGTTCCTTACATTTGACAACTGCTTGGATCTTACACTAACCCACTTGACCATGGTTGGGGGATTAGCAGGGTGCCCTAGCAAGCTTGTATCCATAGGTTTTGGTTAGCCACCGAGTTGAAGAGCCATCGTCCTCCCACCATATTATCATTTTGTATCTTATCTCCCATTCACTATCCCATTCCCCTAGATACGACCGAGTTGACCTATTTGAGGGGTTACACTTTATCATGTGGGAAAGAAGGGCTAAAGGCCCGGAGGTAAAAGCATTTGGTAAAAGATAAAAGCCATGGAAATAAAACCTAGAGATGCACGGGGGATCCCCCAGAAGGCAATAAAAGCCTCTCAATAAGAAACAAAAGGGACTGAAAATAATAAAACAATACCACCCACAACAACCAAGAGGGATGGGGAGGTCATCTGCTAGGCCATTATGTTCATGGAGTATCTAGCGGTATGACATTGCATTATCGGGTCTGCGCCGGTGGTGACCCTTGGTTACATGGCCAAAGGAAAAGGGGTCTGCAAATCCGCAGGCTAGCCTTATCATTTAGAAAATGCACAAATTGGGTAACAACATCGATTCTAGTCACCATACCAGGCGGTGTCCTACGGTCATACCTTGAAGCCCGAAGAAAGAAAAAATAATAAAATAAAAGAAAGAATAAAAGGCAATAAAGGGCTTGGAAGAGCTGCATCCATGACGAGTACACTTCGCCTCCTACAAAGGCACCCACCGGATAATACCTACCCTGGTTTTCCATTATTACGAACATCCTTAGACCATACCACCTTTCATTATTACATGGCGGATGATATCCTTTGGGAACTTTCCTCTTCTTATGGATGTTGGACCAATAGAGTTTACCTTGTCTTTTTCTTCAACTTTGTATAGTAGATCGGTCTTAATGTCTTTGAGCTATTAGATGATATGCTAGGGTCTTATCATGCATTGATAAAATTAATGATGAAATATGATGATTGACATTACTATGATCAGGAATAATGAGCCCATGGAGGCGAAGTTTTTTGATATCTTGAGGACCCGTACGACGGACAGGTACCAGAGGAGCCGTGCACATGGGGAGATGATTGCTTCGGACCTCCATGGGTGAAGAGCCCATCAGAGATGGTTGTTAGGACCCCATCGGCGAGCAGAGATAGGATAGTGATATGATGAGCCTTTGCACAGAAGAAGGGCGTTCCACCGGGATGACGCTTTGGCTGAGCCTAGCCTAGGGGGTTGACCCACTTCTAATGGAACATTTTCCTCTTGATGGAAATGATGTCACCTAGGAGATCTTGGACACCATCTTGAGCGTGTGGCGGTTTGATGGGATTATTGGCGATGTGGAAGCTTGGAGGAACCCTAAAGGGCTAGTCACGACTTCTGAATCTTTGGATTAGCCCAAAAAGGTGCTTACGTCTCCCTGGAGAACTTGGCGTCCCACATTTTGCTCATTTATGTCTTTTTACTTAGCGAGTTAATGTAAAAACAATATGATTTTTGATAGTCAGCCTTGTCGGTGTTTTAATGACCTAATTTTTAATTAAAGGTCATTGGATGATATATATATTGAGGATGTTTTCCCTCGGTTTTGAAAATAAGACAACTCACTCTTAGGTGAGATCTGATTTTTTTGCGCCCTATTAGGGTTGTTTGCTGAAATTGTGAGGCGCCACTCTTTTGAAGGGAGGAGTTTTTCTTGGCATGTTACGTAGAACTGCTTTGAAGGGAAGGTGTGTTACAACTAGGGTTTGCTGGATATTTCTTCGCCAGTTGTAAGTGTTTTTTAAACTTCTCTACTGAATGGTTGTAGTTTAAACCTCTTGCATTTTACTTATTATGTGCTAAATCAAAACCCTAGGGGACGAAGAAGCCACACAAATGGAGTTGATGCTCATGTCACGACAAAGAGAGCTTTTAAATCGATGAAATAAAAAGAAAATAGAGCCTAATAACTGCTACACTTATTTTCTTCATTCCTCGTGAGTCATTTTTGTTTGAAATAGAAGGTGAGGCGTCCTTCTAGAGCTTACTACACTGGTAGGTACGATCTAGGGTTTGCATAGACCTTGTTTTATAGCGTCTCCTCGCGAGAACCTCTTGTCTTGGTTAAAATTTCTTTATTGTGCTAGCCGTTTGCCGAGAAAGAGGAGACAGCATAACACCTTGCCTTTGCAACACCTAGTAACTATCTCTCTTAGGGTTTCTGCTTTCAAGGCCCTGCTTTAGCGGCACCTTGAAAACCTACCCTCTAGTCCTCGGAAAACTCTTACCCTTCAACTCTTGTTTCCATCACTTGTTGACTCCATTAACCCCTTAGGCATTGATCCTTAGACTCTAGCGTTGAAGTGGTAGTGACTAAACAAACTTTCAAAACCTCATAAACTTGAAACCCTAACTAACAACTAACCTAAAGGCGGCGTCACCCTAGGATGAAGCTGTCTTGGCCTTAACAAATCCTATTATATGTGGCTGAATGATGTTTAATGCATTGAATTGATTCAAGGATTAATTATATTCATTGGGTGTGCCCTGGCTAACTCTCTAATCGATCGGAAGGAATCAGCCAGATCTGAAACTGTCTCAAGCGTTCGCACAAACCCTCTCTCAAACACTTGCGCCCTCATAAACAGTTTAGAATCAGCAGGCCCGGAACCTTTATGTATTACGGTGAAATACACGGATAGTATCTTGATAGGCTAGATTATTGTCTCTCAACATAAAGGCAAATCAATGGTGGTGTTTTCCTCCAATCCCCACAAAACAACAAGGGGATCGATTTCCTCCTCCTATGCAAATATCTCAACATCGTCGCAGCATAATCATAACATGACATAATGCCGAGATTAGGTTGCTCTACCCTTCCTTTATGGCTTAGGCCCCTAATTCGTTGTTGACCTTTTTCCTTCAAGTGACTTTTACTTTATTTTGTTATTCTTTGATTAAATCAGCAATTAATTAATTAATTAACATTTTACCTCTAAAAGTGATTTATCCATCATATGGATTTTTCGACTACTTGAAAGTCACTTCTCATCATCTTATCCTATAATGCTCTTCCTCGATTAGGTAGGGTATTTTACACTAAGAGGTTTCTCGAAATAATATGCCATTAGCGAATTGCTTTCTTAGTGAATTTAATTAAGATATGACCCATAATAAATCATAATTATGGAAATCGTTGGAATGCAATGAAACCAAAGCCAAGATGCGGAATGGATCGATGATGGAAACTGATGCAAGTTAGACCCGGCCAAACCCTCAATATCTCACGAACTCTCTATCACCATATCGTGGCTACTTAGTGGGCATAACACTTTGAAATGTTGTAGTATTATAATGTCCCAAATGGGGGACATTACACCTAATAGGTGTGCCGGTGCCCATGTAGAGATATTTTCTAGAAGAACCAATCATAGATATGTAATGAAGGCAAGGGTGGTGGCGGGGTTTTACTTTTGGGCATGGGGTCATTTGTTGATGTATTTAGCATGGGACATGTACTTCCACATAAAACTGGCTGTACAGCATGTGGAAGTCATCTTATTACCTCTCCCGAGAACCTTAGGAAATTCACTTTTATGAGTTAATAATTAAAATTGAATGACCTTTTATCGATAATGTGAGTTTAGTTAAGTTAAATTCCTAAGTTTTGGCATTAGTAACTCAAGTGAGTTGATTAAGTCTTAGATGTTAGATCTAAAGTGAACATGAAAAAAGATCTCAGTCCTTGATCACTTTGGAGATCTAGGGTTTTGTATTTAGGTTAAATTCAACATTATAAAGGATAGAGAGGATGAGACACCTGAGGACAATACATTGGAACAGAAAGGGACTCTTTGCTCGTGTAATGTTACCTACAGAATGAGTGAGTGATATCTCATTGAGTGGGTGGAGAGGAAATTTCCATCCAATGCTTGAGGCAGGGGCCATGGAAAGGATCAAAGGGGAAGCAAAGGAGATAGCATCCAATCGACAAGATCAAAGGACTGATCTTGATGGTTTTGTAAAGGCTTGGTTATTTCTTTGGATTGTATTTGCATAGGATGGACCATCATCTCCACACGATGGGGAGCAGGGATCTTATCTAATAAAAAAATCAACAAGGTATTGGTTCTCCCTTCGGGTTTTTTCTAGGATTGATTTACTCATAAATATCTTATTAGTGATACGAATATGTTTGGTTTAGGAGTTATTATACTTCCTTTGTAATTTAGTTAAGTAACTCAATGTGCATTTAATAAATAAAGTGATTTTATTTGGAGCTAAGTGTTGGGTGCTGGGTTGAGAAAACTAACATGGCTCTTTGCTCACGTCCTTGTGTCACAGATTGAGCGAGGAGATCTCATCGTTTGGGTGAAGAGGACATTTCATACAAGTGAGTGGGAAGTGTCGAGTTAGAGAGCAAGAAGGAAACAAGGGGAGATAACAACTAGGTAGGCTAGGCTATTTGCTCTGATTGTATTTTCCTTAGATGTATTATCGGGATGGGAGCCTAAGATTTTATCTAATAAAATCAACTCAAAACACATTTTCCCTTGGGGTTTCAAGGGTGTTTACCCAAAAATCTTTGTGCAAATGTGTTTGGTTTTGGTTTTGCTTCCATTTGTAATTAGTTAAAATAGCTTCGGTATGATTTTATTTAATGAAGTGATTTCATTTGGGTTTATTAGTCGAGTGTTGGGTTTAAGTAAACTAACATGGTGTCAAAGCTTGGTCTCTGAAGAGAAGCTAGTTTGTGTAAGGATGTTATCGCCTGGGTTTGTAGGAAAGGGTTAAGGAGCTTGAGTCAGGGCTTAAAACCTGCGTAACAGGTGCTTCCCCACCTACTGTCACCTGGATGGGGAGCTCTTTCTATTTGGATGGCTGGTCCAAGGGACGTCCCTAAACAATCTGGGTTAATGAAGGGCTAAAAGGTATAATGGATCAAAGTAAAAGATTCCCCTTCCGCAGTTATTGCCCAAAAGCGAGATGGTGAAGAATATGTGTTCCAACTTTGGATGGCTTTGTTTGTGAGACAAAGCAGGATAACACTAGAATATGTGCTAGGTGGTTAGTACTTCATAATTAATGACTATCTTCAAATGGACATATGAGCAATGATTAAATGCTGTTATTGATGAAGTGTGGTACTGAAGCGAGACCAATGACTAGTATCACTTCTTCAATAAATGCATGAGAGATAAAAGCATTCAACGTTCACAAATAAATCCTTGTATTAAATGTCAATGCAATAAATATCTCCAAGTGGCTGCACATATAAATGTTCTTTAGCGTCACTATATTATTGTTGTTGCAAGAGGTGTGATGTCATCCCTAGTACTTAGTTGTTTTGAAAGACAAAGAGCTCAATGTTTTATCAAACAAGTTCACAGATGTAATCAATGGCTCAAAAAAATCAATCAAGATAGGTGACAAAGTCAAAACGTCATGTCAAACAAGAGATTAAGCAAGTGTGACGTCACCTATAAAATTTCTGAGTTGGAGTTAGCTAGCCAAGAGGTGGTTTTGACCGTCAACCAATGAAAACTTGTAAAGCCTCTGTAACATGATGAGATGACTAAGGCTACCTTTCTATCCAAGCACAAGTTTAAAAATCAGCAAAAGCGTCATCTCATTAGGGTTAGTTCAAAATTAGCTAGGGTTAGGCGCTAGGTTGATTTAGGGTTTCAATTTTTGAGAGTGTTTGAAAGAGTTTTAAGGCATAAACAAGCTCAGAAGGTTTCTAGACTAGTGCGGGTTAATGGAGTGATTTGGGTGAAGGGCCAATGGCCCAGGAGGCAAGCTCAAAAGGACTAAAGAGGATCAAAGGGTTTGATAGTGTTGCTATGGCAAGACCACCAAACCAAAACCCTAAGAGGAAAAAAGGCTACCCTAGGTGTAGCTAAGGCTAGACCTAAATCTTTCTCTTCTTTCCCTGAGACTTCCAAGCAGTAGCTTAGGAGCACAAAATCTAGGGCTGAAAAGTGTTTGCTTCATACAAGGCCTTTCAAAACCCTAGAAGTAAACCCTAGGTGTAAACTAGAATTAGACCTGGGGCCTTCTTTCTTCAATTTGTGCTTAAAACTACTCAAGAAATGAGATGGCTAGTTTAGCTATGGCTAGGGTAAACCTTTTCAAATCAAATGGATATAAGCTTTATTCATGGGGACATGAAGCCCACAACCTACTTGTGTGTTGGCTCCCTAGGGTTTCAAAGTTAAACAAATAACAACAAGATAACAATTAATGCAAGATGTTAAATCACAAGATAACAATTAATGCAAGATGTTAAATCAACAACCATTCATTCAAGAAGTTTTGATGAAAAACACTTACAAGATCATGAAGAAGCATAATCCAAATCCTAATTGTAAACCTTCCAATGAATAAAAGCACCACTTGCCAAAGAATAGCCTTCCAAGAAGTTGCACCTCACTCCCAAAGAGAAGAAAAACCAAGACAAAAGACTAGAAATGATATCTCTCCAAGAGAGCAAGTTGTGTTATGATAAAATGAAGAGGCAACGTTCTCTATTTATATGATCTCATGACCTTTAATTAACAAAATAGGTCATTAAAACAGCCGACAAGGCTGACAATACATTATCTCAATTATTTGTCACTTTACATGCCTAAATGCCAAAAAATAAGCAAAATATGAAGGCGTCAGGCCTCTATAGGGGAGACGTTGGCCCTTTCAGGGCATAATAACCATCCAATGAGCAAAACGTTGCTCCTCCTGGGGCTCCAACAACCTGTCACACGTGCCAAACAAGCCTAGCACACAGCCACATGCTCTAGAAGTCGTCCATCCTGCCCTGGTGGTGTCCTGATCAACAAGGCCATCGTCCCATCTGCAAAGGGCTGATCCCCATGGGTCAAGTCTATGCCCAAAACGTCCCGATGAGGGCGTCCTTCTTCTTCTCTGTGTCAGGGTTCGTCACAACTCTGTCCTGCTTCTGCCATCCCAACAACCACTTGATGGGCTCTTCATCCCCATGGAGGTCCAAACTAATCATCTCCCCATGTGCACCGATCCTCTGGCACCTGTCCGTCGGGCATGGTCCTGCACATCAAAAACTACGCCCTCCATGGGCTCATCAGTCCTAGACATCATAGCAATGTAAATCATATCTCATCATTAAAATTATC
>SNQJ01S0222937.1:0-14907 GCA_010110895.2 Picea sitchensis
CCAATCATTGTCTAATATAACAGTCGATTGGAAGAGATATGAATATATCATCAACACGACTCCACATTATTCAAATGTTATTTCCAAAAGGACTGATTTGAAAGTAGATAAAATCTGTGTGATAGATTTTTTGAAGAAGTTTGAGGAAGAAATTTATAAATACACCAAGCATTCAAATAGAACTCGATGTCAATACCTACAATTCAAACAATCCTGCGAAGTGTTTCCACCATGGACAATTTTGTTTGTAGTTGATTTTGCAGAGAATTACACATTTGTTGCAGAAAAATAAATACACGGTGAATATTATCATTCTGATCAAGTCACTATGTTTGTCCACGTTATATATAGACATGCTCAACAGTGTTGATAACATAGAAAACACCAATGACAATCGTCATATTATTCAAAAATATCACTTTTATATAAGTGATGATCGAGCACACGATACACATTATGTATAATATTGTTTTGATAAATTTTATGATTCATTGAAAGAGTGTGGGATTCGATTCGATTGACATTGGATATGGTGAGATGGATGTGTGGGTCAATTCAAATCTTCACAATCATTCTATTTCTTTTGTTGTATTCACAAGAAATAAAGCAGTACACATTCTTGAAATTTATTTGAGACTGGTTATGGAAAATGAGAGCACGACGGTTAAGGGGCATGTGTAAAACGAGCACTTCGAAGGTATCAGATGAACCCTCAGGCCAATCAATTTGAATCTAATGATCAAGTTGTTGAATGGTGCAAACTGGCACTAAGCTATGAAAATAATCCATCAAGGGATGTGCGTAGGTGTGTGTATGTATATGTTACACATGTACACATGATATTTTTATTCACATGTTCAAATTTATATGATGTTCAATCTTGTTCTTGATAGATTTCAAGTTAACAAGTTCTTGTCTTGTGTAGGTTTTTTTGGTATGTTGGAAACCAAGATGTAAATAGATCAATCCCATATGAGGCTGATACAATACATGGGACATGAAAGTGCATTCACTTAAAACAAAATTCTATCAAAATGTGGTTGCATTTGATAGAAGAAAAGAATCTTATTTTTGTTCAGTTTGCATAGAGGACACAGAATCGATAGAGATTTGCAAAAATGAAAATGCAGAATATGTTAAAGCTTGGAGACATACTAAACTTAATATAAAATGGAAAATTCCACTTGCAAGATCAGAGGAGATGGAATCAAATGAAACTATAGTGTCAATTGATGACGGTAGAGTTTCTGATCTTGTTAGAGAAGGTAATTTATGTTTCAATTGTTTGAAAATATATTTGTTAAATATTTAAACAACTTGTAGATGTACTTGTAAGTTGGATATATAAAATTTATATATAGTAGATGAATTTAATGTCACATGCATGTATGCTAATCTAATGAGAACTTCTTGTTGGAACATATCGAGTTATTTGTAGGATATGTCTTTGTCATAGTTGCACCTGTAGACAACACTGAAAATGTGAAATATTATTTGATGAGATGCACAAAAGGAAAGATGAGGTTATTAAAATATTTTGATGATAATGATTTTATATATATAAGAGGATCCATCGTATTGAAAGGATATTTTTTTCAAGAAACCCATCAAATAGATAGTCATGTTCACTTTCAAGACTACCAGTCAAATGTCATAAGTTGTCAATATAGTCATTTACTATGTGCAATGCGCATAAAGTGAATAGAGGTTCAATCAAGGAAAAAAACAAAAGTTAGAAAATGAAAAATGTCAAAAGTTGATCATGAACAAATAATTGAAGATGGCATGCCATTACGATTTATTTAAATAAGTGAAATACATTTCATAATTTTTTATTTTGCATTGAAAGTACACATATTTATGGATATCTAGGATTTTGGAATCATCTTGTTTAGTTTACTTTCATGGTCCATTCAAACAATGTTGGGAACAGACCCAGTTTTGGGGAAAAACATGACATGGGAGGTGAATGTGCATGAAAGAAAAACAACACGTGTAAGGAAGACACACATGCAGGAAAAGAAAAACGTGTAAGGAAGACACGAATGCAGGAAAAGAAGCATGTGCAAGATAGATGCACGTTCAGAAGAGGAAAGAATGTGAGGTAGACATGCAAGAAGAACTAGCCATGATAGGGTTAGTGTTTTGGTAAGAAGATGCAATGGTTGGTAAGACAAAAACATGTATAAGTAGGTACCTAGGAGGTCTAGGTCAAGTTTCTTTCGAGTGTGTGTTTGTTGGTTGTTCCTTTTTGGTTGGTAATTGTTACTATGTCGTTCGAGACAGAATGGATATAATTCCAATGTATTTTGTAAGTTGTTGAGCTGAGGAGAGGAAATAAGGTAGATCTTGAGGGTTAGATCATAGGTTGAGGAGCCTAGTGTGATCTAGTCCACCTCATTATGGATCTAGACCCATTGATGGAGAGTTGTAATTCACGCGACGTTGTAGTTTTGGAAACACCATAATAAAATAGTAGAGAAACCAAATATTTGTGGGCGTATCCCAGGAGGAGTGAACCATGGTATATCATGTGTTATGTGATTGGATATTGTGTATTTCCTTTACTATCAATGATTAGATGTTAGACAAATGCGTGAACGACTAGTTAGATCTGATATTTTACATTCATGAATAATAATGACAAGGTATTCAATATAAGCTGAATGGTAAAGTAACAAATGAAGATCACAGAGTTTAATCCAAGATCCCCACTCATTCCCAGGCTACAAGCACCTGAATGTTGCAGCCACCAATAGAACTATCTCGGGTGAGATTGCACAGTGCACCCTCTGTACTGCGTTGCCTTCTTGTTTACCAGAGGAGTCGATAGTTTTAAAGGGTTTTTTGTTGGAAACCAAGTAGACATGAACTTGGGTCAGCCCAAGAAAGGTATCAAGAAAGAGAAAACCAACAAATGGTTATGTTTCCAGCTGGAACAGAATGGGATTGAGTGAATGAGATATGCTAAATAATCGTGAAAAGAATGTCAGATCTAGTGAGGAAATGCTAAAAGAATGATAATATAAAAGGGGATGTTTAGACCATGGAATCCAACAAAGGTAGAGATCAATATTTGGTTGAAAACAAAGGAGATTGAATTTGTGTAGAAAGATAATAGAAACCTGAAGCTAATACCGTGCAAATATTTGGACATATATGTATTTAGCAACTTGCATGAAGTATTTTTCTGTGATTTCCTACATGTGTTGCAGAAGTGGATATTTAGGTTGAAAGACAACGACCCTACAAATTGGATCAGACAGCTAGAGTGGAATTATGCGGTTATCGCGCAGTTAAAATAAGTTGACAATAAATTTACACGTGCAGTAGATTTCTGGTTAGACAACATTATTACAGGATTTATCACAGAATTTGCAGTAGATACTGCGAAGTCTTACATCGCAGCAAAACAAGAGTTCCTAAAGGGACCTAGAGGTAGTTATATCAGATCGATGTATACTTCCATCAAGATGTCACTATATAAAAAAGGTTGAATGACCATGGCATCAGACAACTAAACTTCCCTGTGTGCATCAGGGAAGGGGGAAGCAATGACAAGAGATGGAGAAATGGAGGAAGTGATGGATAAAGGAAATAAGGAGGAGGTCTTGGATCCAATCATGATGGAGGAAGAATGGATCAAGCAGATCATGGAAACAACTGGAAGAACACGTAGTGGAGCACCCTACCAATACAAGATGAACAATAAGAAGAGAGCTATAACCGTGAGGGAAGGCTTGGCAAGTGATGAAGAAGAGGTATATGATCTTTGGGTTGTGGAGAAAATTTATGAAATCATGTGCGCAACATACGAATGAAAGACAAGAGGTCCAAGGGTAGTAATCAAAGGCATAACTCTTATCCATATCAGTGTCAATGTGGAACCCATAAACCCATGTGTGACCAATACACCAGAGAGAACACCATTGTTTAGACAACCAGATTTCAGTGGAAGAAACAGAGTAGGAAGTACATCTACACAGGGAGAAACAACTGGAGGAGCTAGTTCAGGGAGCATTAGTCAAGGATCTACACCGCGTGGAGGTAGTACTTTGTCAGTCAGGATGGCAGGACATGATCCCACCATCATGTTACCAGAATTCAAAGGAGAGGCATTGGAGGAACCTGAGAAGCACGTGTTCATTTGTGAAAAGATTTGGGAAGAAAAGTAGATCACAGATGAGGATACAAAACTTGTGTAGTTATCTATCACACTAAGATACCACACACTAGATTGGTACATGAGCTTAGCTGAAAACATTCCACCAGGAACAACCAGAACGATTGTGGATATTAAGAATTTTTTGATAAATGAATTACAGAAGCCTAGCTCAGAGGATCGGTACATGAATGAGATGATAGAGATGAGACATAAACCACGGGAATCTGTCTAAGAGATTGACCATAGATTCAAATGATTGAAGGGAAAGCTGAAGTATGTCATGACATATATGTAACATAGACATTTATTTGTGAATTCCTTTCTACCACACTTGAAATACCCTTTGAGACAACAAAAGTTTCAAACTCAGACAGAGGCTCTTCAGGTAGCCTTACAACTAGAAGAGAACCAATACCAGAAGACAAATCCATCAATAGAGGAGTTGAAGGAGGATCTAAAGAATTTAACATTTCAACTGAATCAGAATAGGATTAAGGACAAAAGATAAGTTGTTTGGTGTACCACATGTAGTAAAAAAGGACATCACAAGAATGAGTGCCCAACATTCACGCGGTACATGGAAACAAGACTTCCAAACCCTTTTCCAATAGGATGATTATGGTGTGAGATCTATAAGACACGGGGGCATGATCCACATCATTGTCCAATGATGCAGAAATAACAGACAATGCCTAAGAGTTCATATTGAAACTTTTTCAATCCGGTGGGCCATGATGACAAATATTGTAGGACAATGGAGTTGATGAGGGAAAGAACATCAAACACCTATAGGGTGTAGGAATAAATGATGACAGGGAAAGTTGCACCACATTTTAACCAAGTACCAACCCCATATAACACTACACCACAGAAATATAACACTGTGCATCCATAGTACAATATCGCACAACCACAGTATAACTCTGCGCAATATAATTAGGTACCTTAGTACAACGCACCGTGAGGAGATCAAGATGGATACAGAGGTGGAGGACGAGGTAGAGGAGGCTTTGGAAGAGGCAAAGGACTGGTGGTATTCCATAACTATCAACAACCATGACACTATGCAAGATAATGTCCACTTCCACCTGCGACATGTATGTATTGTCGAGCATCAGATCATGACATAGAATATTGTCGGACACTATTGGGGAAGATCCAGGATAAGAGGAATCAAAAAAATCATAATGTTCAATGGATGTTTTCCAAAGCAAGGTATGATGGAAGAAATATCAACATAGTTACATGCGAAGGAGCTAAAACAGGAGAAGACGCAGTAAGAAAAGATCCAACACAACACCAATGGGTGAAGAAGAATGTCGAACCACAGAAGCAGTTTGTTGCGCAAAATGAAAAGGAGACATTCAAGCAAGCCAGAAAACAATTCTTGAAGCCAGAGGTTGCATCTACATCAACTGCATAGCATACTCAGGATGCACCAACATACAAGATGTCATCGAGATCACACTAATGAAGCACAATCCCTAGGACAAGTAAGTATTATAAAGGCTTTTCTGCAATTTTGTGTTAAACTACTAAATGATCCATCATATGTTAAATTCTTGCAAAATATGTTAGAAAGATGTAACACATATGTAGAGGGAAATCTAGAGAAGAAAACAGTTAATCACTTACATAGAAGAAGGAGGACAAGTAGAGAGTTCAGATTGAATGCCAACATTGGAGATTTCAACATGGGGGATATAATATTGGATTTAGGCTCCGAAGTAAATGTGTTACCAAATAAGACATGGAAATGTATGGGAGAGCCCAAGTTAGGATATTCACTTGTTTAGTTGAAACTCATAAATCAACACAGGTTCTACCAATTGGAAGACTAAAGGGTGTGACAATAGATCTGGTTGGAGTGTGCACTAAAGTCGATTTTGAAGTAATAGATATAATGGATTCCACAACACCTTATCCAACATTGCTTGTCTTGGATTGGGAATTTGACAACCAGGAAATAATCAACTTGAAGACAAGGAATATGATATTTGAGTAAGGAGAATACAAATTCGTTGTGCCACCAGACCCATCAGAAGGAGAAAGGTTTGTAGAACCCACTTGCTTAGACCAAGAGGAAATCAACCAGTTATATAGAACCACTACGCGAGAAGAATATTATGTAAATCCAACTACAAATGGAGTACTCAGTTGGAGAAGCATCACATCATGCACTTCAGACTTAGATACAGGGTTGGAGAACTGGAAACAGAGATTACATGAAGTGTCCACAAGAAGGTGTGCAAGAATAGTCCGTGCAGTAAGATGGGTAGATACAGAGATAAGAGAACCTCCCAATTTTCATGTGGTGAATGAATTAGAATAATTCCTAACAAGATACGAAGATGAAGTGTTATAAAATCAAAGGATATTATCTCTATACATAGCACTCAAGGAAACACCTACAAGATGGTGGGGTGTGCACAAAGAGACAGTTAAGGATTGGTACCAATGTAAGCGATTATTGTGCATTAGTTTCAACGTAGAGCAGAAGAGAAAAGAAATGAAATGATATGATGGATAGGGGACACCAGCAAAACACTTGGAGAAGTGTAAAAAACTATGGAAAATGACACCACCGGAAGACTGGCCTCATCACTTCTTCCACACATTGAAGGGAATTCCATCAAACTGGTATGTAGACCAGGAACCGCGTAGAGGTACTATGGAATGGACAACATTACAACATAATTTTATAGTCACTTTCTCATTTGAACATGAGAACCCCAACATGGATTCAACACTCAAACAAATCGAGGGGTGATATTTATTAAGGTACCAGAGGTTAAATTGATAATAGAATACCAACAACAAAACATACATACAGTCAAAGAACTATTGCCGTGCTATCATGTGTAGGAAGAAGCACCAGATGAAGATGACCCACACAACATTCAGATTACAGAAATTGGAGAAGGAGAGGTGGAAGGTCCATCCCTTGAATCATAAGTGTTTGCTTCACTGATCAAGGTGAATAAATTCAACATTGGGATAGTTGAGAATCCCAAGATGGCCAACATTGGAGACTACTAGTATGAACAGATAGTAGAAAGAATAATAGATTTGTTGCGCGAGTATAGTGACATATTCCCAACAACCTTTACAGAGATGAAAGGCATAGAAGGAGAGCTAGGAGAGATGAATATACCTCTCAAACCTGAGGATATATCTGTCAGACAACGAACATATAGACTAAAACCAATATATAAGAAAAAACTAAAAGCATAAATTGACAGAATGTTGGAAGCTGGAATCATCGAACCAATAGAAGAATCATAATGGATAAGCCCTATGGTAGTGCCGGAAAAAAAACAAGGAGGGATAAGGATCTGTGTAGATCTCAATAAATTGAATTATGCTTGCCTACATGACCCTTTTCCCACCCCTTTTATAGATGAGGTATTAGAGAATGTAGGAGGCCAAGAAGAATACTCATTCACAGATGGATTCTCAGGCTACCATCATATTAATATAGCCCTAAAAGACAAGTACAAGACCACTTTTTCCACAAAATGGGGATCCTACTAGTACACAGTCATGCTTTTTGGGCTGAAGAATGCACCAACTATATTCTCAAGGGTAGTCATAGTTGCCTTCAAAGAATTCATCCATCAATTTTTAGAAGTATATCTGGATGATTGGACATTTTACAGTCTGTTGAAAGATCATGTAGAGGTGTCAATAAGTGCATCTTTGGGACACCTTTTGGAATACTATTGGGACATATAGTTTTTAAACAAGGGCTATTGGTGGATCGTGCAAAGATTGCAATCATTGCTAATTTACCACCACCAAAATTAGTGTACCATTTGAGAGAAACAATGGAACACACATGCTACTACGGGAAATTCATAAAAGGGTATGCGCAGATCACTACGTCGATGGAGAAACTATTGAAGAAGGATAGTAAATTTTAGTGGAATGAGGACTGCCAGTGAGGGATGCACACCCTAAAAGAGAATATGGTAACAACACCTATTCTAGTATTTCTAGATTGGGTGAAAACATTCCATGTTCATGTAAATGCATTAGCCATATCACTTGGATCTATTCTGGAACAACCAGGAATAGGAGAGTTAGACCATCATATAGCATGTGCAAGTAGAAAATTGTCAGATTCAGAGCAGAACTACAATAATAGAGACAGGGAAGGCCTAGTAATGATATATGAACTGCAAAATTTCAGATACTATCTACTTGGGAAACACTTTAAAATGTTCACAGATCATCCTGCCCTCAATTACCTAGTCAATAAGCCATTTTTGGGGAGGAGAATATGTATATGGTTACTTTTTTTTTAGGAATTTGACTTTGAAGTGATAGTCAAACCAAGGAAGTTGAATGCAAGACCCAATCACATGTCCAGGATCACCAATGGAGAGTAACCTACAAATTTAGAGGACAAATTCCCTGATGCACAGTTATTTTCAGTCCAAGTAGTTGATGAGTATTTTGATGACATCATTGAATACTTAAGTATAGATGCTACGCCACAAGAATTCAACACTGTGCAAAAGAAAAATATGGTAGTAAGAGCTGCAGACTATCAATTTATTGCAGGACACTTATACAATATGGGCGCAGACAACATCTTGAGAAGATGTGTACTATAACATGAAAGGCCTAGGATTTTAGCAAAGGCTCATGAGGGAATAGTTGGAGGACATTATGCAAGAAAATATACCATCCAGAAGGTAATGCGTGCAAGACTATGGTGACTGACCATTTATAGAGATGCAAAGGAATACTGCCAGGGATGTGATGTATGTCAGAGGGTTGGAAAACCTAATAGACGGGATGATATGCCCCTAAGACCACAAGTAACCTTTCAAGTATTCGACAAATGGGAAATAGAATTTTTTGGACCCATTAATCCACCAACAAAGAGGCCAGGAGCAAGGTATATCATTACTACAACATAGTGCTTAATGAGATCGGAAGAAGAAACACTAGTAAAACATTGTAGCGCATAGACAACAACTCACTTCCTATTTGAGAAAGTGATCACTATATTTGGATGCCCAAGGATTTTGATGAGTGACCAAGGAACTCACTTTATCAATAGTACCATCAGGGATATGACTGAGGAGTTTGAATTCTATCATCAAAAGAGTACACCTTATCACCCTCAAGAAAATGGGATAGTGGAAGCATTTAATAAGATCCTAGAGAATGCTTTAACAAAGATCTACAATGTCAACATGGATGATTGGGACTCAAAGATACCAGGAGTATTATGGGCATACAAGACTACATGAAAAACGTTGACAGGACAAACACCATTCAAGTTGGTGTATGGACAAGAAGCAATAGTGCGATTAGAATTTTTGGTACCTAGTCTGCGTGTAGAAGTAATCACCAGCATGACAGAATGAGGCACAATACAAGAAAAGGATAAGTTAGCTAATGGAGATGGAAGAAGATAGGATTCTAGGAGGATTTCACCAAGAAGTAAAAAAAGAAAGGGAAAACTATTGACATGACAGAAATATTAAAAGGAAGAGTTTCAAGGAGGGAGGCCTAGTCTTGGTGTATGACAATAAATTTCTTCAACATCCAGGAAAGTTTAGAATGCATTGGTTGGGACCATACAAAGTGAAGGTTGTCACATAGGGGGGAGTTATACAGTTGAAATATTTAGGAGGTACAGAACTCATAGTGTTATCACTGAAATCTCACCCGCACATGGTTATAGGAATCCAGCATCTCCAAACAGCTATTAGTTCACCCATGGACCAAAATTACCAAAAATGCATTCCCAAAAGGTCCAAAACTATACAACCAATTACAAAATCATAATGCGCTATGACTATATAGGGAGCACGTGCACATGCACCATCAATAAATGCAAGAAAAGTACACATGCGTATAATGCACAACTGTGAACACTAAAATCCACGCACACCTGAGAACGGTACATTTATGATGTTGGTTGGCCTCCCACCCACTTCTGGTTCATCTTCCAAGTTGATTTGACATCCAAGTCTCGACTTAATCTGGATGGGTGGTTGGTCAAAGACCTAAGGGTACCCTAAAGGGCCCCTTGTTCACTCTCAAAACTGGTTGAATAATGCCTCAAAGTTATGTTATAAAAAGAGGCCATGGGTGCACTACTTTTTCAAGGAATTCATTTGTAAGGTTATGCTATTGTTATTCTCTTAGGGAATCCTCTTTTATCATCAAGATCATACTAGAACCATTCCATTGGAGCTATTCACATCACCCTTTGAGTGAATTAGCTTGGGATTCTTTCACCATTTCTTTCAAGTTTTCAAGTTGTAAGAAGAGCTCAATCTTGGGGGTCCAAGAGCCCCCCCTTGGAGGAAGAAGGGACCCAAAGTCCCCCTTTTTCTTTGGTGTTTTATTTTCACTAATACAATCCTTTCCATTGGTGACATGAGTATTGTTTGTTTCTTGTTCTTATGTTCTTATGCACTCTAGTTTAGTTGTTTTATCATTCCTAGTGTAATTCTTAGTTTAGTATTTTATGCTTTATTCTTATAACCCTTTCCTTTATTGTTGTATTGCTTAGCTAACCCAACTAAGCTTGTAAGCACCTCTATTTTGCTCATCTAGGTAACAAAAGAGGCACAACAGATTGGTGACTCCACTGGGGAAAGGTATCAATTTCCTACCCCATTTGGGTTATTTTAGCTCTTCTTTCCTTTTATTTAACTTGCAGGTACCATAAACGACCCAAACTAACCTGCAAAAAGTCGAATTTGAAGCTGAGTTGAGAGATTTTCATTCAAAAAAATTCTTCACGACCGTGTGTCAGACGTGCGTGGGTTTTTTAACCCACAAACGCGTCTTTAGCGCATGTGCGCCAAACCCACTATTCTTCACAACGTTCTTTGTGCACCTACACCCATGAGTCTCTTTCAGTTCGCGCATTGGCGCTTAGAGCACCTCTATCTAGTC
Source organism: Picea sitchensis (assembly GCA_010110895.2). Taxonomy (NCBI): domain Eukaryota; kingdom Viridiplantae; phylum Streptophyta; class Pinopsida; order Pinales; family Pinaceae; genus Picea; species Picea sitchensis. Next base: position 11,093 of record SNQJ01S0222937.1, read on the forward strand.
TGAGACCCGCGCACCTATGCAAAAAAATACACAGTGTAAGCCTTTTTATGATTTGTGGAAGGCCCCCAACCTCCTTAAAATTGATTTCATGCACATTGTAATTTGCACGACACTTAGTTCCCTCTTCATATAAAGGGATTAGTCAAAACACATAGGCACTTAGGGGTAAAATCATAACTTTTCCTCCTTTTTTTTGTTTTGCCACATGGATGGCTTTCTTTGACTGAAGTTAAGTTAGAATCATTTTACATCACATATACAACTTACATTGGGACAAGAAATTAGATAACAATCGTCGAGTATTCTCTTCTCTCGCACTTCAAAGAGACCTTGAAAATCAAAAAGAGGTGGTGGGACAATTTCATCTCCCTTAAAAAGACAAAATCGTTAGGAGAGGACAACATCCCCCTAGGGACTCCTCTTAGTTTATTTTTCAAAACACATCTTAAGATTGTAACGGGCCCATACATGCCCACATGCTACAAAGATGGGATAGTGTTGAAATTTTCTTTCTTAGATTAACTCACTAGGGAAGTTTAAAGGTTTTGTAACGGGCCCATACATGCCCACATGTTCACAAATCTAGGATTTTTTCAAAGCTTTCTTAGATCAAATCACATTTAGGGAGTTAAAGGAATAGTAAAGGACCCACATGTCCACATGGTAGTTTCCTAGGGACTTTAAAATTATGCAAGGTTGTACCAACGACATTTAGTTAATTAGGTAATCAAAGACTTGTAAGGACCAAGCAAAGTCCACATGCAACAAGGTGACACCTAATTTATTAAAACTTGGCGCACTTTCACTTGTTCACACACAAGATCACCAATCACTCACATAGTTTTATCTAGAAGTTGTGGAGGTCAAAGTAAGTTTCCTCCAACGGAATTCCAAAACACCCCACCCTTTTCTTGAAAAAACTATCCACTCCCATTTAATTTCAACGAGGTTGGTTCACACCCCCAATCTCTCACACAAGAAGATCTAAAATTTTCTAAAAACTCACTAAGTTTTCCTCCACAGGAGGTGCCAAAAGAATTTTTTAGTCTAGGTAGAATCTCGGGGATAGGCATCCAAAAAACTCCCCGTTATGTGGTTCTCACATTTTCAAAACAATAGAAGTTGTCAAATAGGGAACTTTAAATCCTCCAAGTAAAGTTTTCCTAACACCATAAGGTAGGCAGATACCTGTGAAGGGTTGAAGGCCAAGGTCCAGTTGTTCTATGTGTCCCCTCTTGAGGCACCCACCTCTTGGACGAGATCCAGCCCGTGACCCCTTTCTTAGGTCGAAAATTTAAATGTCGCACTTTGACTGAGGTACCTAGAGACCAAATTTTAGGGATATCTACCCAGGTGGCAATTATGGGCTGCAATTACACCTTGACTAGATTTTGTGTGGCTATTGGGAAATATCGTTGGTTCTTTCGGGATATGCCCCCTCTACCCCTCATTATAACTGATTACTTCATCCTTCATTAGTTTCTCTTCCGGTGGCTCTAGACCCCATTGTCGAGTACTATTGGAAGATCCAGTGCTATTTGATAAGAAGGACGTTACATCTTTTAGGACACGAGCATTTTGTTTTCTTTGTTCTCCCACATGAACAAAATCCACCTATCCACATATATGTTTCTTTATCTAAATTGTTCTCTGTATGATACTCTTCTGATTACATTTGATTGAGATATATTGTGAAGGTACAAAAATTGCAACAAAGGCTCTTGTTTATTTTATTTCTCTCACCACCATTTGCACACATTCACTCAGCTATTAGGACATCATAGGGGACCCACAGAACCCCGTTCATTCCAGACGCTTGCTGAATCTCCCTCCTATTCTAGGAGGAGTTCCTATTATTTCCAACTCATCAGCTCCACCTTCTCACACCCCTGAGTGCCACTGTCTTGGGATCAACTTTTCTTGGTTCCACCTTACTTGGGCCACTTTCCAAGGTCAACCATCCACTCGCTCTCCTTTACATGGAGGTGGGAGGACAACTTCTTCTCAAGGGGGAAGTACAACCCCACCTAGCCCCCTTCAAGTGTCAGGTACTCAGAACACTCACACCATGGTTGGAACTAACCCTCCGCCAACACTCCAGATGCCATATTTGTCTTCTCTCAAAATACCAGATCTAAGAAAAATCACCAATGATCCTATATTGCATGACCACACATGGCCTGCAATGCCCACCAAACTGCCTTCAGACATTCCCAAGTTTGAAGCAAAGGCATGGGATGAACCTGCCAACCATGTCATGACTTTCCACTTATGGTGCTCTTCCAACAACATTATGGATGATTCCATCCAACTACAATTATTTCAATGCACACTCACTGGCCCATCAACCAAGTGGTATGTAGATGAAAAATTAGGGTCCCATGCGACTTTCGAGTCTTTGGACAAAGCATTTTTTACCTTCTTTCAATTACCAATCCGTCATGACAATGATATTGAACTACTCTCTAATTTTAAGCAAACCTCAGCCACACATATCACTGATCACATTCACGAATGGTGTTGATGACGTAGTTTGTGCAAAGCAGAAACCACTAAACAACAATGCCTCAATTGGTTTCTCATATCACTTGTCTCTCTCCTCGGTAAATATGTGGCTTCTACCTTCCCTCAATCAGAAGAAGAAGCCATCAGTAAGGCTCAACATTATGACCTCATCTATTCACAATTAGGATACTTGTACACAGTACTACCTAATCTCCCAAGACCCATGCCATCTGGCCAAGACAAACCTAGGATGTCTCACTCGGCAGATGGATTGATCGGTAACACTACATGCCACAACCTAGAGCCTCAACAACCCCCCATGTATGGCACACCCCAATATCCACCGACATATGGAGGAATTCCTTATTATCCTCCTCCTCCTTATCAACAACCATACCCTGTTGCCCTACCTCCACCCATAAGTGGACCCCCGCCAGCAACCATAATACACCCACCTACCTAGTCAAGTGTTGGTACTCCCTCTACCTCAGCCTATACCCTATGTACTAGCGAGAGCACCACGCCTTCCTATATACCTTATGGATCATTTCCACAACACAACCCGTACTTTCCATTTCTTGGCCCTCCACAGCCCATGGCTCCACCACAAGGACACCCACATGCTGGGGTTAATTTTTTTTAGCCCTCTCCCATTCAACAATATCAAAATTTTGAACAACTAAATAAAAAAAATCCAACCCATTAGTCGAATAATGCCAAAAAGAAAGGAAAAAACAGGAACAATAACAATCCAGGGCAAGGAGGAACTCACCCCCAACAAAACCAATATGTTGGGTGCAACCAAAACACAAGGAACCAAAACCCTCAAGTGGGTAATAAGAAACGCCAAGGGAAAAATAACAACAATCTTCGAACCAACTTCCCTTGTGCCCTTTTTGGTGATTTTGGTCACTATACTCACCATTTCCCCCAGATCGTTGACTTTAAACATATGAAATAATATGTAAGTGAACCACGTCACTCGGTGCCGCCTGCCCCCCTATAGGCCCCACAACAATATGTGCAGCAACCATCCCCACCCGTGTTGCAAAACCCCATCCTGCACCAAGGAGTAATGAACACCCAACAAGACATGCAACCTACGCTACCATAGATAGGACAATATCCCAATCTGGGCAATCCTATCGATTGCACTATCCTCCTCACTAGTGAATAAGGAGTTCTTCTACAAATACACAGTCGTCAATACAACACAACCCCTGAGTCTACTCCCACCACCTCAGATGAACCCCTAGTCATAACTGGGCCCCCCTTGATGATTCCTCACCCTAATAATGATCCACCCCTTC